>JAJMKR010000035.1:0-84850 GCA_030563945.1 Geotrichum australiense | reverse complement strand
AAGCTAAAGTTAAAAGTTACAGTACGTTAATAGCGCGCCTTATGAGTTGCCGAGGCCGTCACAGTGATTAGAAACATCGCTGGCTAAAAGACTGTTGAACTTTCAAGTGAACCCTGAACGAATTTAAGACATTTGTTACACATTTGATGCACTTGATAGTAATACTAGTAAGATTTGAACTTTTTATGACCAAGTTTGTTTCAGTAAAAAGTTTTAGTTGGATTTGTGAGCATAGCATAGCATAGCACAGTCTAGTAAATATGAAAATAAAAATTGCAAATTTGTTTATGAAAATGAGTGAAAGATTTGTGCCCACACGCACGCACAAGCCAGTGTGTCACAAATACCCAAAATTCACTGTAAATGCACTGTACCATTTGATCCATTTGAACCTTTTTTTATTTTTTTTATTTTTTTTTTTCGATTTTTCTATCACTCAATAAAAATATTCTATGATAATGATATCACTGTAGGTTACTAAACCATTTTCTTGTTACTAATTATTTATTATTATTT
Organism: Geotrichum australiense; assembly: GCA_030563945.1. Classification (NCBI taxonomy): domain Eukaryota; kingdom Fungi; phylum Ascomycota; class Dipodascomycetes; order Dipodascales; family Dipodascaceae; genus Geotrichum; species Geotrichum australiense. The sequence goes on along the minus strand of JAJMKR010000035.1, from coordinate 84,334 downwards.
ATTTTTTCAGCTATTCTACTTTTTTATTCTTAACTCTTATTATCCTTCTTAAAATTTCTCATCTTTATTTCATCACCAAGTATACAACTGGCACACTCGTTGCAAAGCATTGAGAGAATTGACAAACTCGCACGCGACCTCAGCCAAATCACTCGCTTAGAATATATCATCAATTCTCATACAATAAGTCGAAAAAAAACGAAAAACAAAAAACGAAAAAAAACTACAAAAGAACACTGAAAAATTAAAAAAAAATAAAGAACAGTGACAAAGTAATGGCAACACCTTTGGCTATATCACGCCTTTCAAATGGACTCAGTTTCACTTCAAATCATTCACGCAACAAAGATTCACAATCGCTCAAACGCAGCATAACCCACGACGAAGTAGTCAACAATGCGGAGCTTAACCCAAACATTTACAAATCGCTTATTGACGATATCAGACCCAAAAAGCACATTGCAAACACTTCGCTTAAAACTATCTTCAGCAGCTTAATTGCACCAACAGCTCTGGGCAGAAAGAGAATCACAATTAACGACGTCCCAGTCGAAGTTTTGGACGAAATACTATCAAACTTGGAATCAAATGAGCTGCTGGCAGTATCGGTGGTTTCCAAAAAACTGTACTTTTTGGCGGTTAGGCACCTTTACGCTGATCCCAAATTCATCTCCACATATCGCTTTGCTCAATTTGTATCCACAGTGTCCCATGACCAAAACTTAGCGAAACTAGTCAAGTATTTAGACTTGTCTGCCATTCCTCATAACCCCATTCTAGCTGGTTGGAGAGAATGGAAACTCCGCGCCTTTTCAAGTCATTCCTTATCAAGCTCTAGATCGTTAGTGCCTATTACTAATAGTAATAACACAGAAAAACCTATAGAAACCAGAAAACGTTCAAAAAGCTACGGATCCACGTCGACGTCGACGTCTTCGAAATACAAATTCAAATTTTTGAAATTCCCTCGTACGCTCTTGAAACGAAAACATGCTTACAATGATGAACCCCAAACTCTTTCACCGGTAACGACTCAAACTACAATTGTCAGCTCTCACCCGACCCGGTCACTGTTTTTGAAACAGTACAACACTTCAAAAGATATTCCAATTGGATTCCTCATTCACGTCCTCAAAAGCTGCACCAACTTGCATTCTCTCAACCTAAGCAACATCCAACTAGCGACCGACTACATGATCAAAAGCAGGCACAAGCCCACCGCCACGACCAACCTAGTTTTCATTTCAGAAGTCCCCCAGATCGGGCAATCGCTAGAGCTTGAGTTACAAGGGACTTCAGCCGAAGACATAATCAACGGAATCTGCGAGCTTACGGAGCTGGAAAATATAGAAATCAAAAACGTAACTTGGTTGACTAAGAATTTGGTCAAGAAAATTGTTGTGGAGTCTCCAGGACGGCTGGAGCACTTGGACTTCCGTGACTCCGGGTTGGCTCGCGGATTGAGTTGGGCTTCGGAAGGAACTTTGCAAAATGTAATTGAATCATTGCGTGATTGATAAGCCCTCCCCTCTGGGCATTACGTGTTTAAAGAAAAGAAAAAGAACAGAAGAAAAAAAAGCCTTTACTGTGAGATGGTGCACTAAAATTATGACCAGGGTACCCTGTGTGAGGGTTTACGAGTTTTATGATGAAATAATAGATATAGATACATATATATAGATATATAGAACGAAGATGTATAGTTGTAGGTGTTTTTGTAACGAATGATTGAATGAATGAAAAAAAAAAGTCTTTTTATAAAGTTATTTTTTTTTACCAATTTTCAAATTGAATTTTGTGAGTCCAAAACGGTTTTTTTTACAAAGAGAAGTAGATGAAAATCATCACCCCTCACGAGTTTTCCATCCACCAACCAAATCCCCAAATCCCCACCAAATTTTTGATCCCTACCACTGAGCGATTCTATTCAATAATACCATAACTATTTGAGGATTAAAGGATTGTTTAAAGTTTACCATCTTCACAATATTCCATAAAATGTATAAGAACCATCCTACCCTTTATGTTCTTCATAATTCAATTACATAAAATCTGTTAAAACGTCCCACAAATTTATTTTGTTTTATCAAGCTTTGACACACACTACAGTACCGACTTCCACCAGTATCCGTGTACTTGTATACGCTTTTTTACCCGTACTGAAGGTTCTAGTCAAAAACTGTCCCCAAGCCCTGAACGTACGGTACCTGTTACAATGGTTCACGAAGTGAGAGAATGGTTTCTGGGGTGGGCGTCATCTGTGGGAACTTGGAAGGGTCCGGGGTCGTTGTTGTGGTTGTAGAGGGAAAAGAGCGGTTGTGAAATGTGGATTGCGGGAGATTAATTTGTATGGGTGGAATGGGATCGTGGTAGGAGGTTTTGGAGACTGATTTTTAGCGCTTTTTTATGTACAGTTTATGAAATTTATGGGTGTCGCCCTGTATCATAAGTTTGTAAAAGTAGTGATATGTTTTGGGGTCAACGTGGTTAATGATTTGATTTTAGTTCATATTACAGTACTAGTAAGCTTTGTGCTACTCCAACATCAAAATTTGATTCTTTCTATATACATCGCAAAGATTGATCTACTAAATTTCCCAGTAATTCGTACATCTTTCAAAAATTCCAAAATACCAGGCACGAATCAATTGACCGTACCCCAAGTTTTTCTGTATTCAAACAGTTTGCATGGCAGCGTTTGAAGATTTGTATCGAAATGTACTAAAATTTCAATTTCCTTCCCAATATTGGTTCATGTTGCGGACTATATCGTGAGTTCACACTGTATAAACTTCAACGTAACTTGTTCCAAAGATTGTGATACAATTACAGAGTATGTTCAAAAAAAATTAATTACAATAATTATATATTTATACAACTAATTCCCGTGAGGTCGGATATTTGTTAGTAAGGCCTATAGAAGCCTTGACCCTGTCCACCAGGAGGAGGTGGTGGAGGTGGCATTTTGCTATAATCTTTCTGGGGTGGATTCCCATATCCGTACGGCTGTTGAGGTTGTGGTTGTTGTTGTCCGTACTGATACGCTGGCTGCCCACTGTACTGAGGCTGCTGGTATCCCTGAGGGGGATATCCCTGAGGAACTAATGGAACCTGAGGTGCCTGGGGAGGAGCTTGAGGTTGTTGCTGATAGCTTTGCTGTCCCGTGAACTGAGGTTGTGATTGGTAATAAGGCTGTTGTTGATAGTTGTATTGAGAGTTTGGTGGTGGCGGAGGTTGTGTGTATTGCTGGACAGATGGGGGATGTGCTGGGGCTCCATATGATTGTGGTGACTGTAGAGGTTGTGAGTATTGAGGGGTCTGTGGCGGTTGTGGAGGTTGTGGAGGTTGTGAAGGTTGTGAAGGTTGAGGAGGTGCTTGGGGTTGTTGATAGTTACCATATGGAGCACTGTATCCTACAGGAGCCTGCTTAGGGGGGACAGATATAGAATGAGGGGTCTGGGAGGAAGGTGCATACGCCGGGGACGCAGGTTTCGATTTTTCAAGCATTGATAAGTCGCCCCAGCTACCACCAGTTTGAGAAGCATAACCAGGTGCATTGCTTGTGTAACTTGCGCCTGTAGGTTGAGCAGAAGGCTGATTGTATGAAACGTAGTTGAAAGATACTGGTTCTTTTTGAGTTCCATATGAAGGCTGAGAAGACGGAGAAGGTTGAGGAGAACTAATAGAAAGTCTAGAAAGCTGATCTTTTAGATAGTCTTGATTATTCTGAGTAGACGACTGCGATAACAAATGTTTCAGAGAGTTGGCTTCCTCGCGTCTGTTATTAACAAAATCTTGTGTATTGTTCAAAGTTGTATCAGTAAACTTTTTCAGATTTTGGTAAAATTCTGTAGCCTTCGTCAGTCCTTCTTCTGAGTCCTTCCAAGCTGTGTAAGCTTTACGGAATTTCTCTACTAGACTGGCCCTTTTAGTTTTGAGTTGTTCCTTTTGGAAATTTTTGTTTCTGACCGATTTGTTCTCGAGAACAAGCTTCCATGTCATTGTGAGTTCTTTTAGTAGATTTTTCTGGTTCTGAATTGATTGCTCAAATTCCTCTTGAAAAGGCAAAAATTTCGCAAGCTCTGATTTGAACAAACTCTCCTGGATATCCGGATTTTTATTGTTGAGTACCAAAATACTTGAAATATCATCTTTGTGAACTCTAGTCTTGAATTCAGCAAACTTCGCTTTCCTGACTTCTTTCAATGATTGTAAATCTGTTAAAATGTTTTGTGTCTGATCCAATAAAGAATCAACATATACATCCGGATTTTGATCAATATCAAGAAGACTTACTCCACCCCCAGGACTAGCTTCTACTTGAAGATTCTCAAACAGCATTCGCAAAGTATTGTTATTGGGTCCTTGCTTCAAAATTTGAATGTCGCTCTCGCACTCACCAATAAGAGCTCTAATTTTGTCATCAGAAACAGAAGCTGTAGATAAATCATGCTTGATACGTGAAATATCTGAAAACAACCCGGTGTTGAAGGTAGACGAAGAGCCCTGAGTCCATGAAGTTTTGTACTGACTCCGAGCCGCTTCATATTCTTTTTCTTCATCTAAAAGCAATTGTTCGGCTTGTTTCATTTCTTCGTAAATCGATCTTTTGATAGAGTCTAAGCTTGAAAACCCTGCAGACTTCGAAACTGTAGTTTGAGATTCAACCTGACCTGCCCAATCATTAACTTGAGGGTCAATGCCTTGAGATTTTGTTAGAGCCAGAATATCAAATCCGTCATTTCTTAATGCATTCAAAGACTCCGGAAGTTCCAAAAATTCTAGAGCGGAAGACAATTCCTCATCGGCAATCTCAATCTTTTCACCCTCAGATCTCAATAAAGTAGCCTTTTCTTCTGAATACAAACTGGTTTGCTGATGAACGGACAATGGAATCACTTTTTCAAACAGCTCGCGACCAATCAGCTTAGCCAAATCTTGATTATCTTTGTATAAATCATTCATAGGAGTTGGTGGAGCAGCCTCCAAAGCGGTTATGGAGTCCACCAAGGACGATGTACTTGGTATAGTGGCATGATAGATGAGGTCATTTTCCTTTTCCAATTTTGGTAATCTTTCTTTGATGGAATCTTTCAAATTGGAAATGACTTCTTGAAAAGCAGTGTATTGTGATGGGATGCTGAGTTTCCCAACTTCTTGTGCATAGTTGGAAGCCAGTTTCAAATGAGCAATTGCTTCACCATATTTTGAGTTGCTTTCAAACGTTTTGGAACTTTGGTCATGAGCTACAGCCAAATAATATTTCGACTTGACAGTACAATACTGATTCCAGTGCTTTTCACCCCAGCTCTTCTCGTTTAAAACATTTTGTAGTCCTTCTGCTGCAACCGAGTAAAAATTGCTTGCTGCTTTAGCAAGCTTAGGAACCATAGCAGAGGTTGAGTTTTCAGATAACAGCCTTTCAACAAAAGATTCTTGTGCTTGTGCAATCATAAGCTTACAAAGAGCTTTAACTGTATCTTGAGATAGATCTGTACTAGGTGCGTGTAAAAAGTTGCCAACAATAAACGTAAAGATACCCGCAGCATCTTTGAATCTGTTGAAAGCAATTTTCAAGTCGTCTGCTTCAGCTGCAATATGAGAATTGATACAGGCAAGATTGAATAGTAGAGACGCTTTTTCGAAAGCTAGAGAATGCTGCGTATTCGTTTGATGCGTGTAGGAATCGTGCCATGTGAAATTGATTCTGCAGTCGTGTTCGCTGATAGGAATTCTCAGAGCGAGCAGTTCAAGTTGAGCATAGTATTTGTATAATAGGTCTCTTCCAATGTTGTCGTTTGCAGCACCTCTGACGTCTTGACGCAATTTGTTCAGGGCAGCAATTTCGTCGCTAAAAACTTCGGTGGTTCCATATACAGATCCAAAATATGTTTTCAGGGGTCCAGACCAGTCAACATCATCCATTTCCTTCAAAGGAAGGGCTATCATAGGAGATAATTTCATTTTGAAAATAAACTGGTTGCTAATAGATTTGAAAACAGGTAAGAGTTTATGTTAGTAGCTTTAGATTTTTAGTGTGGCAACACATTTATGATCTCACCTGCTAACCACTACTGTACAGTGCAAACAACACTAGTTTTCTTTTTCTTATTTTTATATTTTGAACTCCATCTGAGCTTTACTTATCTACATAACTTGTACGGATTCCCATTTTTATTTGAACCGCAAACATAATTCTAGCATCATTTCAACAAGCGGTCAGGATATTACAAACGATCTTACTACGCCAGTCATTGTTGATTCTTTCTTTACTATATTCATTTTATTTTGTTTGACCGACTAAACATTCTTCGACCGTATATATACACACTTCTTTCTCATCTTTAGCACCAGTTAAGAATCATGGAAGCAATTATCAAAGAATTCAATCGTTTGAGTAACTCCAAAGGCTACGAGCACTGTGAAGAACAAGTTGACATATTTCTTCATACGCTACAAGTTGCTAGAGCTTTAATTGCAGAAAGTAAGCTTACCATCAGTTCCCATGGTGTCAAGAATTATTAACAATTAACTCATAGATCCTGCCAATACCTCTGAATACCTCAAGGACCTACGATCGAAACTTGAATTACTTTCCAAAAATATTACTGAGAATGAAAAAGAGATCTATGGAAGCATATCAAAGTACAGCAAAAGTTTAGATAAGGTAAGCTCTCTTAGTCTTGTGTGTTTTGACAAATGCAGCTAACATTGATTTGGCAGACATTTCGGCTGGATTTATCGACCGCTTATAACCCTAAACGTTTTCCGTTGGAGCCTTCAGAAGACCTTGATAAGGCTATACTCATGCATTTTGCCAGAACGGGCCATTTTGAGATTGCCCGTCAATTTATGGATGAAACAAGCATCACTATTGAAGTCGATTTATTAGAACAATTCTCAGTAATGTACGAGGTAGTGCGGGCACTACTCAACGAAAATCTGGAGCCAGCAATTACATGGGCTTCAAGCAAACGCAAACAGCTACTGGACATAGGCAGTAATCTGGAGTTTGTTCTCCACAAGGTTGTTTTCATTACTCTTTTGAAGGATTCAGATGATGCTTCCGTTGCACTCAATTACGCACGCAAAAATCTATCAGTATTTGGTGATCGATACTCTACAGAAATATTCAAATTAATGTGCTCAGTTCTATATTATAAAGATATCGAACACTCTCCATACAAGGACATATTTGACTGTCCCTCTTATGAAAAACTTTCGAAAATTTTCTCCTCTGAGTTTTGTTTTCTGCTCGGGCTAAGTCCAGAATCACCCATCTACCTTGCGGTGACTGCTGGCTCTTTCGCATTGCCTGTATTGGCCAAACTTGATAACTTAATGAGAAGCAAAAAGGCTGAATGGACTACTACAGATGAGTTGCCAACTGAAATTCCGTTACCCAAGAGTCTTATATTCCACTCAATTTTTGTTTGCCCTGTGTCTAAAGAACAAACTACAGACGAAAACCCTCCAATGATATTAGCTTGTGGACATGTCTTAGCTAACAACGCTTTAGCTTCTATGCAAAAAGATCATATTTCACACAACCTAAAATGCCCTTATTGTCCCATTGAGACTGAATATGATAAAGCTAGGAGAGTATACTTCTAGGCCGAAAACAGTAGACCTAACATTTTTTTTCATGATAATGTGTAAACTTATATATATGCAACCTGCCATAGTTTCATATCTGTAAATCTGTATATCACTTTTACGCTACGCAAATACCAATATCATTATTACCATGTAAGCCAGTCAAATAGTTTACAAGCATTACAAAATTTTGCCAATTATACAATGTGTTATGTGTACTGTATTACACCTGATGGTATTTACTTTTATTTTGCTTTAAATCAATGTCAGTATAGGTCTATGAATATTCCAAGAGTAGAGGACTTTTAGGAGTAACCCAGTTTAAAAACGTAGAAGTATTTGGATTTATTCATACCTAGCATAGTACAACAGTTTGCTTGCTTTAGCAGGCTGTTCTGATCAATTGTGCTTGCATGATCGTGGTTATCGAATTTGTTGTTGTAGTATCGTATGAATCCTTGGAGTCTCGGACTATAGATATTGCTGTAGGTTGTAATAAGTTTGCAAGCATCTATTGATACCTATACATCTGAAGATTTTTAAAGTCTACGCTTATAAAAATTTACTTATCACAGGATTCAATCAAACTCATTTGTCAGGGTACTGATTTGTCTCCAATGTAGTGATAGTTAGTGCTCATGAGATTATGAAAAATGATGGGGTATACACCTCCGGGCGGTATTCAGAGGCTATTGATAAGTATTCACACGCAGTGCTCAGCTTACTGAAGGTTGAATAACTATTTCATAGAATTGTATTAGTCGAGTACTAATTTTTATCTTTTAAACAGTATTACAATATAACCCATTTACTGTAAAGTCAGCTCACATACCTAGTCAACTTACTAGAAATTGATGTTATTGAAAGGGATAGTTTTCTGATATATAACATTCTATAATGCATGCTAAATATCTCGACCGCTATCTAGTAATCTCAGTGATATCTTTCGCTTCGATTAAAAATATGTAAAATTATAGCAATTCAAATAAAATAGAAGATCAGTGCTGTCTATGAATATCACCACGTTTCCATGTAAGAATACACTAACCTGACATCAAGCTGAACAACAAATACACACAAACATCTCACTTCATGTTAAGACTGAAACTGATATATTTGAGACTATACTCTACAATGCGTACCTTCCTAGTATTGTAACAAACGTCTGGGCAAATCATAGGCAGAAATCGCTAAGTTTAAAAGAAGACCAATAACTAGATTTCGACGAAAGAACATGATAAAATAGAGGCAAGTTATTTTTCATTAATAGATAAGCATAGTATAAACAGTCGAAATATATAGATCTGGGCCATAATATCAACGGCAACAGATAGTCTTATTTCTCCTTTTTCTCTACCACACTCTCAATACTCCCTTTTAGCCATTCTTCAAAACTTTTAAAATCAATCATTCCGCTAATTCTGAACCACTTCATAAATTCTTCTTGCGCCTCCTTTACTACCATGCCATTCTTTAAAACTTTCACCTTGTAGACTGGCGTATATTTATCAGGTGTAGAAGTAACCAGTTTGATACTAGAACCGTCTTTAGTGCTGGTTCCCTCATACACAACGCCTTTTTCAACAAACTTGACCCAATATAAGTAAGCAATTGAGAGTAAGGCATATAGAACGACGCCAACAGCTGTCACATTGAAAGCTTCAAAAAATCCCACTTTTCGATCCCAAAGAGCCACACCTCCAGCAATCAAAATAGAGCTGTAACCGATGGCTAGTCGCACATTTATCAAGAAATGTGAAGGTTGGTATCCAAGATTTTTCATTACCTTAATTGATGTTATTTCAAGTACTCCATAAATGTTGAATCATGCTTACCCTTGGAAGTTGATCATCGCTGGTCGACTTCAGATCGCTGATTGACCTATTTGGACAAAAGTCAGTAAACTGCCAACAGCTCAGAGAGGCATCAACACTTACGCTAGGTTGATTGGTGTGTCCTGAGTTCCGCTCATATTGGTGTATTATTTAATTTCTTATTAGCCCACAATGCTAAGTTCAGGAAGAGAAGAAAACACTTGGAGAAATCGATTAAGTTAGAGAGGTTTACGTATCCAAGTTAGCGCTTATACCCAAAAATACATGTCATGTGATAGTAAACTATTTTAGTAGACATGATATTTTCAACCATTATTTTGCCTAATTTTGTTGGAAACCCCGATATCGAATAATACATAGGCACAATAAAGCTGAACTGATATGGAAAAAAACCCCGATATCGTAAAGTGAACTTATATAAGTAATGTTATTCACGTACACGTTATTGACAGAGTTTGGTATATTGAGCTCGTATACTACTTCTATAATATGGAAAGGGGTCGAAACTTATAACTCTTTATTACGAAATAAGTTCGATATATATAAAAATGCAATTTCATTTGGAAATGGTTCACAAATAGATATCCAGCCTTCCTGGCACGATGAAATTAGTTGATATGTACAAAAGATATAGCATTACCGGCGACTAGACTACTGGTTCTTTCGGGCATGTTCAAGTCTTCTTTGGAACGTGGTTTTAGTTACTCTCTTACTCTTCCACATAGAATACAACATCATCGACGTGAAGAGAGAAATACCATACCATGTTAGGATGTATTGGAAATGTGTGTTCCTGAATTCGACTTTGCCCAAAGACCCTATAGGCACACCATGTCTTTCCATTAACTCAGGCGATAACTCATCTGTCCCCGCTAATTTGGGGTTAAACCCCGACTTGGGATCAAGGAGTTCCTCAAAAAGAATAGGCTGGCAACCTCCCTCTTCTGCCATTGCTTTGACGTCGGTAAAGTGGTAATGGTGTGAACCAGGCTTTCCGTCAACTGCGAAAATACCTTTATATGGTGTAGCTCTCATTAAGCATTCGATCTCGACTTCGCCTTCCGTAAGTGACCAAGGTCTTGTGGCCTGGTCAAGAAAACTCTTTCTGATCCAACCGCGCTTTACCAACAAGGTTGACCCATTTTTTCGTTCTAAAGGGGTCACAACTAAGTATCCTTCGACTCCGTTTCTCATTCTCGGCCCAATATACATTTCTTTGTCATGCCTGAAAGTACCTCTAACTAGAACACGTCTGAAATCGAATTCTTCGGAAGCAGCAACATCTGGATTTAAGACGTTTGGAATTTCAATTGGAGGAAGAGCAAGTTTCGATTCAGCGGAAGAAATCAGATTTGTTTTCCAGCGAAGTCTTTTGACCTGCCATGTACCAAGACCAAAAGATACAATCGGCATTAGGATCAAAAGCCCCATAAAGATGGTTTTGTAGTATGCAGGTCGTTCGTTGGCACTACCTGTTTTACCACTTTGACGAATTGGTTTCCAGTCAATAGTGGGAGTTTTGATTGTTCTGACAAATGAAACTGGCTTACCAACGGGTGCCCTTATACTGCTATAAGCTTTCATATACGACGCAGAGCGCAAACCGCTTCTTCTTAAACACTCCATTTTCTGGTTACTGGTGATGGCGAGATCCAACGTAATCTGATTTTCGAAAGCTCCAGTAGGCTGAAATTTTCGGTGCTTGTGTGGTTTAGGGTTATTACAAGCATCTTGATTTTTAATACTGTGAATCTACATGATGAGCATTGTAAAAATTCAACTTAAATCAAATATTTTAAATTCACTCGAAGGTTCCTTATAGCTCAGATCCCCGGGGTTTGCTTTTCACGCTTTGTCAAAACTTGAGCCTCACAGAAATTTTCATGGGTATCACTTTGTACTGGCTCCACTCCTAAAGAAATCATCCATCAATGTTATAATTTCTCATTGTCAAATTCAATGATGTTGTTATCTAGTAGTTAAATCACATTGAACGATAGTAATTATTTAGTTCTGATGTTTAATTTGCTCTAGTTTATCTTTCTCGCTCCAACTTTTGTGTTTGAGCTACAGCTACACACGTCTTTTGTTTCTCTTGTGCCTGCTCGATCTTCTTCACCGAATGGTGTACTGCGCTATGAATATTATCTCAACTCATGGCATACTTTCACCAACGTTCAATGTTTGATTTTCAATGCCTCTAATTGTCTTAACGCTCTAAGGCATACTTGCGAATATGTAATACTAGTTGCTTATTTTGCTGCAATTCATTTTAGAAATATATATAACTTGAAAAAATCATGGCAAGTGAAACCTATTGTAAAGATGTTGATTGCTCTTCGTGTTTAAATGACCTCAATATAGCAACCACTACTGTGAAAGAATGCACCAATAACATTTAGGACCACTGGTTCAATATCGGGTGTTTTGAGTGCCTTTGTTGATATTAGTGTACTATCCTTGCGAGTAACTAAATCCTTAATACTAGGCATCGGTAGTGATATTGACGACTGGTAATATCTATATGAACTAAATTTTGGACCAATAAGTAATGACCTTTGAGAGCTAAGTCTCCAACAGTAATTTCTGTACGTTCCGTAGTGCGCATTATCGTCGTTATTCAGATAGTCAACATTCATTTCGCATGATTTCTCGGTTCTAAAAATAGGTGCTTCATTCACAACAAGAAAGTCGATGTTTTTCCGAAAACCATTTCTGGATAGTGCTTCTGTCACCTTTTGAGCATATATGGTAGTACTGTTTGTGTCAACTGGAATTTTTGGAAATATGTTTGGCCATTCTATGATGGAAACTATTGCTATAACGCTAATTTCTTCTATTAGACTTTCGATTTTAGCCGATGGCTCGGAATCATCATAAACCAAAACCAAATTAGCCCCCTTACTGGCAAATGCACATGCCAAAGCCTTGCCTAAGCTGCGGGTTCAAAAACTTGGTTAGTGTTATATCTCAAAAGAAAAAAAACACGTATCAGTCTTACATGTTTGTAGCATTGGTTATAACAACAGTTTTGTTTTTAAACGTAAGGCCAGTAAATTTCATTGTATCCTGTTATCAGATAGAAATAAGTAACTATCAATCAGAAGCTGGGATAAAGTTGATTTTGAAGAAAATTCACAATTATCTATGATGTTGCGTATTGAATTATATTGCTGTTTTTACGTCGAGGAAAAAAAGATAAACCTATAACTACTCACTAAAAGTTGCTTGTTGAGATCAGCCTTTATGTAAATATCAAAAAAAAATATATATATATATAACTATATATTTAATAAAATATATCATATAAACACTCTTTCTACTAATGCTAGTGTTGACTTTTAATACACAATAATAATATATGAATTGTATAAAGGCATACAGTATACAATTGTCTTCAGGTCAACCACTAATATATATTCACGCATGTTTCCAAGTATTAAGTACCGCTGCATCATTTCCGTCAACAGCTCAAAAGCTGCCCAAGCTGTTATCAACAGGAAACTTTACAAGCACTTCAGATATAGATGTAAAGCGCGCTAGATACGCTTGATATTCTAGGCACTGTTAGCGAGGTGTAGTGATTTTTGCCGTTATTTGTTGTTTTGAGTGACTCCATCCACTAACCTTTCAAAGATGGTTATACGTCACTAATGATATGAGTAAGATGCAGTAGGAACGTTCATGAGCAATACCAAAGTAATCAAATACAGATTTGCTATTAAAAAATGTTGCTAGAATATTTGGAATTAGCTTAATTCGTCAGCATATGAAATGTGTATAGAGACACAATCAATTACAAACTTGAACTTTTCTTCCATTTATGTCAAGTAAATGTGGAACTTGGAAGCGCTGCTTTTACAATTATTGTATGTCACTGGAAAGAAGCCACTCCTGTCTAATATGGTAGAGTCTCTGTAAATATGAATATGCACATAAAAATTTGGAGTAGCTTATTTTTTGCGTCAAAGCTCCCGTCTCATAAAATCACATTTGCATAGATTTGGTTATTTTTCTGTTATTGAAAACTACACACAAGTTTTTCTGGGCAAAAATAACTAGTAAGTGGGAGATGTTTCACAGCACAGTATCATATATTTATTTTCTTATAGAAATATTTTCGTTGTACTGGTCGACTACGCTTGAAATCAATATAGGGAAGAGATAACTTCTAACTTTTACGGTCTTGCCGTAGTAAAAATTGAGCGTACGATAAAATGGCAATTGAGCGTTAATTCATTAAAATATTTTGCTGTCAGTATAAAAGGGTAATTAATAGGGATTTTAGGACCAGCGAAATAGAACTAAAATAATTGAAATTGTATTTCCCAGTAACTATGACGCGTATGATAATTCTGCCACCTGTATGTTTGATAACTACGAGTGATACATATGAGACTCTATTATGAGTATGTCTAGAAGTGGACTAAAAATGACAATATTAATACTCACATCAAGATGAATTGGCAAACTAAAAGTCGTATTTTTTGAGTAAAGATGGATCCTGACTTCTTATTTCGTTAAAACGACATTTGCAATGATCCAATTTTTGACTTATTTATGGTGCTTTCATCGAGTTTGGGTTTAGGAAGTTTCAGAATATCAATTTTGGACATCATCATACATATTCATCCAACTTAATATACTGTTCAGCTAAAATTATGCTCTGAATTACTGGAAATTGAATGAGCTCGTTATACTGTAGTAGTAAAATTAATAGATATATTCAACTTTACAGACTTCTAATGAACCAGAATTATAAGATGGCGATTGAAGTCTAAACCATACATCATTCTTTGTAATAACACTGTAGATAATATTTTGTGGTACACTACTTTGACAACAACTCAAAAATCTCTCGAACTACCTACTTCTCGAAATACGTTGATTTTATTTTTCATGTTTTTACCACCTTGATCCCGTCGAATACAATGTTCAGTTTGATAATAACTTAAGAATCAACAACCGTTTACTAAAAACTTTCCGAAAAGGTTTATATGTGTATGATAAATATAATATCTTTAGAAAAAGAACGATAAGATTCACGGTCGGGAGTACTTTAAAACCATTCTAGACCAAAATATTAGGTGTCTATCTTAAAAATATTTCAATATCTGTAGAAGTTGTCTTATCTGTTTTTATAAAGAGAGTTATTTCTGCTTATCAATAGAGTACCAATAACTTCTAAAACTAGCAGCTGGATTTCAGAGGTTTTGAGCGGTTCAGTAGATATCATTGCCCTCCAGTCGCCCCCGTTGCGATAACACTGGTTGTAATTGCTATCATTGCTGAAACACTTAGTTACATAACTTGACGAGCTGTTTCGATTCTTTAGTATTGGACCAATAAGTATCGACTTCGTGGGAAAAAAATGTTGATTATATAAAATAAAGGTGTTGAAATGTTGATTATCTGCGGAGTCTATATTATCGACATTTCTTTCGCACGACTTTTTAGTCCTATAAATGGGTGCTTCATTAACAATTAGGTATTGAACTCTTTCCTTAGATAAATTTTCAAAAACATTTGATTCTGGTACCTTTACCACTTGAACTGAAGCTCTGTTTTGCTCGGAGGACTGGTTCACAGGCCATTTTGTAAGATTGATTTTCGTTGAGACGCCAATTTCTTCTGTCAGTTCGTCAATTTTGGCCGATGGATCAGAATCATCATATACCAATATCAAATTGGCCTGCATTCTGGCAAGTGTACAAGCCAGTGCTTTGCCCAAGCTGCTCATTTAAAAGTTTAGTTCGTGCTATCTGGCAAAGTTATCCAAAATTCTTACATATCTGTGGCGTTGGTTAATAAAACAGTTTTTCCATTGAAGATATCGCAGTCTAGATTCATAGTGCGCCGCTCTGTAAAATAAATGATAATTGTCTAGAAAAGGAGCCTAAGAAGCCAAAAGTTCATTATAGATTTAAATATAATGTTTATCTTTGTTGCTTATTGAATAAGTAGAGATATATACTTTGAGAATTTATAAAATATTACATAGTATATTTAATATTGCTTATTGAGACAGGAAGTGACTCTGTCATCATTGAATGATAGTATATCATTATCTTGTAAAAACTAAAACACCAACATTCAGTGGATTCTGACTTAAGACCATTGAAAGATACTTTGACAGTAAGTATGATCAAACCAAAAAGCATGAATTATTATAACACTGCAAGCCAAATTCAAACCGCCAGTAAGACCGAAGTAATGTTGATGACCTACAGTATGCTAGATAGAGTTAGAGAATACAAGCCAAAAACTGTACAGAGGCATTTTATTACTGTGTTATATGGGCATTGACGTAAATAAATGGTAATTTGTGAACATATACATGGTTTGGTCTAAAAGTTCCTTTTACACGAATTACCCCAAAATTTTAATAACAATTTTGTCTTCAAAACGCCATGTAGATTTTACATGAGTAGTTAGATCATTTTTGAAGCGTGATTCTGCACTAATCTCCAATAGTTTTGTAATAATTTTCAAATAAAATTCAAATTGTATATTATTATTAAAAAATGGTTCTCTTTTGAAAAGTGTATAATATTATAAACATCTATACTATGCTTTTTCTATATTTCCCTACTGCGACTTTCCCATTTTTCTTCTCCTTTTCTTTCTCAAGTTCCCTTTCATAGGCTTTGACGCATCCATAATGAACCACTGCGTTATTTGGGTATACAGAAATAACTGAGTGTCCCAGTCTTTTAAAGCACATTTTACATGTTTTCAGATTCGTGATAGTAATTGACCGATTTTGTGCATTCAACAACTGTTCTTGGGTCTTTGCTAAATTAACCTTACTCAAACTGGCCTCCATCTGAATTTCTGTTTTGGATTTAATAAGCGTTCTGATCTGAGATGTTAAAAAGGTAGCAATTTGAGAAATCTTTGTCGAGTCAGGAAGTGTGTTAATGATCTCAACAACTGACATTCGGGAACCTTGGGCAGCAAGAAGGTCGAGCGCAAGATCAAGTCGCTGGGGTTCACCTTTAACTGGTGGTGTAAGATACAATGACATTAAGTAGTGAAGTGCTAAAACGCCTTCTTTCTGATTTTGTTCGTATAAGTTAGAGCAGTAAACACGAGCTTTAGTCTCATCGCGGATTTCAAATGTATAGATTTTTAGCGCTTCTTCATGCTGCCCACGTTTACCATAAAGGATGGCTTTAAGTTCAAGCAACTTATGTGAAGTGGTGTTCTTTGGTAAATTGGCAAGAACTCTTTCAACCCTGTAGTGATGGGGAGATGACCGCAAGAAATCACAAGCCTTGGTAAATGTCTCCTCATCATCTGTAGCAGTAATATATTCAACATACGCAACTGCCAATGACGTATGGAATAGTGTAGAAACTTCGCCTTTCTTCTCGACTAAGTATTCAAGGTACTTGATGGTCAAAAATTTTGACGTGTTTTGTAGATAATTTAGTACCTTTGTCTTATTTAAAGACTCCGATTCTTTGGTGCCGTTTAAAAAAACTTCGAGTCCATATTTCTCGTCAACAGATATAGGCCATTTCAAAAATTCAAAAATTATATCCAGATAGGTGTTGTCCAATTTTTGTAGGTATGATATCGTGGCTTTTGGGCCTTTGTATACTTTGTTGACATTATCGTCAATAGTGGCCAACGTATGCAACTGGTCTAATGCTTCTCTGTGCAGCTTTTTAGCAAAATAGAAATCAATTAATTCCTTGTATTTTTCAAGTTTCAACAGCACTATGCGAACTTCGTTATGATCGCAATAGTTATTGATTCTGAGTAGAGATCCAACAAGCCTAGGGCTTCGCAACGTATAACATTTAAACAAAGTGGTGTCAACTAACAGTGCCGTCGCCTTTACAGCTGAATTATCAGCTCCATATACACGTTTCCATAATTCTTTGTCTTTCAGCGTCCTTTCATCATCTGGTCTCATCAACGCCATAACCTTCCTCCGAGTATCAACCAAAAAGTTCTCTAATCCTTTGACAGCTAAATTGAGTTCATTTCCAGAGAGTTCAACTGGAAGAGTAAGTTCCGATTCCGATGTAGATTCCAGTTGAGAAGCGGTTTCTGATATATCAGTGGTGTCCGGGGCTATCGTCGAGTTGAGAGTTGGTGTACGTGAGACTATTGAAAAGCTGTCGTAAGACTTGTCGTAATCAAGATTGTCGATAAGATCCGATGCCGAGCCTGATATTTGTATTGGATAAAAACTAATAACCTCCGCAGGGTTGGCAGAAACGGCTGACAAAATGGACAATGCTTGCATGTATTTCTTCTTTTTCACAAATAATGTTTTTGCATACCGTACCTTCAAATCTCTTAATAGACTTGTTTTTTCAGGTAAAAGCGTCTCGCTTATCAGTTCAACCAAACTAATTGCTTCTGATAGATGACCCCTGGATTCCGAAATGGTGACAATTTGTTCCTTCAAGTCGGTAAATCCTAGAGTGTAGATTTCAGTGAGAGTGGCTGCAAATAAAGAATTCTTAGTCGGCCAGAGATACTTGACATCTGGAATATGCAAAACTTGTAGCAAACAGAACGACTCAATATTTCTAACTTCGATGTGTGTTTTGTAGATGCAAATGTAATAGGGATAGAATAATTCGATGCTTAGAGGCGAAGGATTGAATTTGTATGGTGTTTTGTTGCGGAGAATTTGCCCGTTTCCATCAATGAATCGTGTATATACACCTTTCAATAGCAGCGCTGTATTGTTGTTCTTGATAGTCACTATTCGGGAGTCAAACTCAGGGTTGGCACCAGATCTGAAATAGTTTAAGCTAAAACTGTTCATGACAGATCTCCCGAAAGGAGAGAATGGAATAGGCGATGCCTGTTTGGCTTCTATATCAATGAGATAATGGCCTGAAAAAACGCCTGCGACAAGTCTGTGGGAATTTATGAAATCTATGGCTGAAGTTCGTTCAGGGACTTGCAGTTCGCCTTTTGAAACTAAAATACCATCATCCCAGTCGTAAATGAGCACTTTCTTCTTTATCGCAACTGCCATTTTTAAGATATTCGAGTCTGAATTAGGCTGGTCTGGTCCTTCAAAAATCGCGAATAGTGATGCACCCTTGGTTTCTGAAAGTTTCTTTATCAATTCGAAGCTGTCAGAATGATATAGACTGAGAATACCATCTGACAGCACAATCGCCAAATTCCTCCCATTAATAAATTCTATCTTTTCAATTGGGCTATTCGATATATCTTTTTTTGATTCTTTTAATTTGACGGTTTCTTCGCCTTCTTCGCTTTCGACTGTATAGATGTCGATTCCGCCACTTGAAAGCCCTAGCACCAGTTCATTGTTGTTATATGCGATACTGCTTATCTTCCCAAATGGGGACTTTTCGACTATTTTGTAAAGTAGCGTTGGTACAAAAACTTCAATTTCCAACGGAGTGTCTTCACCATTTTGGTGCACATCGCTTGATCCTTTCCGAAGATCTGATAAAGACTGAGAAGACATCATTTGAACTAACCATCTACAAAGCGGTTTCTAGATAGTTGTGTAAGACAATAAAATCAAAGAATGACAACTCAATTATAACACAGTTAAGGAAGAAATTCGTGGATGAGGGGGATGGGCAAGATGCTTCTAGTAGTATGCAAAGTAGGAAATACTGCTATTTTTCTGTTGTAGTACTGTATGGTGAATGGGACAGTAATTAAGTTGAGTGGTAAACTGTACTGGGGTAAACTCGGTTCATACACCACCGCGCTATAGGGTAAGGTAAAATAAACATTATATTAAACATGTTTTTAGTCTGTAAGCTTAAAGCTTATACTTTATATTGTGGAAAATATTATGACTTTGAGCATTCCGACTTCGTGCAGCTTATTAGAAGTACAAAGTACTATCACTGCGGCAACTTAGCTCTCAATCTGATATTTTCAAATTTCATGATGAGATTTCTAGAAGAGAGTAGTTGAGAGAGGTAGGAGCATAATGAAACGTACTGTTTGTGATTCAATAGGCTGGTCTATTGTGAAAGCAGTAGTGCTCTTAAATGCAAAGATATCAAAAAACTATATTAACTTCTAAATTTCAACAAGATGAAATTTTCATGAATATGATTGGCCCAAAACGCACCTTTAGTCATAGTCATACATATTCTACAATACTCAAAATATCTAGTAATCTTGATAGATGAATTGAGAGCAGTTCCAAGGCTTTCATAATGTATCTGTATAGTAAAGAGCAATTTTGATGGTTTATTGGTCATTTAGGCAATTAACAGAGAACTACTAAAACTTTCTGTTGCATCATAAAAGCCAACGTGGGTTTTCATATTGTTCAAGCAAAGTGTTTTGAGTTGTTACAATCAAATTTTGAACTTAGTGCTAAGATGTACCAAAAATCTGATTTTATCAACTCAAAGCCTGTAACAAAGAGATAGCTCTTTTCTTCACTGAATATGATATTATCAACGTATATCTTCCTAGTCATTTTTCTATCATAACCGGCTTGCAGTGGATTTTGAAGTACTTTCAACATATTCAAAGCATTGTAACAATAATCTACTTTAGAAATTTATTCATATGTTGCTACTGGAAATTAAATCGTATTATCAGCGAATTACAAGCATCATTTAGATTTGAAATATACAAACTCTTAGCACGATGTATCAAACCTATAGCTTCACTGTATATGATGACTTGTAAAAAATAGTCTTTACTCGCATTGGAATTATGTTTTCGTTTCCTGGATAATACTTAAACTAACTATTTTTGTTAACCAGCATGTACCGCGTGGTATTTGACTAACGTCACAAGCAGAACACAATCCCCATTGACACCCAAATAAATTAAGCAAGCAATTTGCTTCTTGATGTTTGCTGCTAAAGCTGGTACGTACAAGTAACGTCTGCTTTCTTCCTATTCAACTGGACTTAAAAAGCATGGTTACCTATGTTTTTCCTTGAATATTCTCGCCGCAGACAACTTTTAGTTCAGCCGAAAGAACTCCCACAGGTCTTTTGTTCCTACTATGCAAACGTACAGAAAAGATTGGTTTACACACTACACGGCATATGTGTACAGCATAATAAACAAAACATAGAGTGAAACCCGCGGAAATCAGTTAATGACTTGAAAACATTTTTGCACCACTAAGAAGAAACACTCTCAACGGCTGTCTGCTTACATTTCCACTCTCGAGGCCTGTGTTTGGCCAAGCTTCAGAGACCAGCTGTATGTTCTGTAGCTTGTTCCATAAAACTTTATTGCTATGGCTCCACCGTACAGTTTAATATAGGTTGTTATTCACATAAATGTCCTGTCACATTATAAAGGGCATTGAAATAATATTCTTGAAGCGGCGCTTGCAGAAAAACTTGATGGCTCAAATACAGTATGTCGTAGTGGCTCATATCATGGTGCAAAATAAAGGTCTTTGATTTATCAAATTCCGCGGATTAGTTTTGGATGGGAGTAATAGGCATCGAACTTAAAACTGGTCGCAACAGCGCAGCACACCAAGCAATAGGTGTACCCTGTGGTTTCGAGAAGATCACACCAAGTATATGGCTCTCTAAGATGTCTTCAACACGCATCATCTTCAACGGGACTTCGCAAATTTGTTTGAACAGTTTCTGTGACTGGCGGCGCATTTTACAGCTCGAACGCGATTACTGATATACCAACTCATAAGGTGGAAAAAGTCTCCTTTATTCTTTATCATTCCTAGCTCCGATAAGAAATCTTTTCTTCTAAGCAAGTACACGGTTACATACAGCAATTCTAAAAGGCCTCTAACAATTACCTATTCTTTATTATGATGAACATTATTTTTTAGCAACTGGCGCGCTCTCAGCGATAGTACGTAACATCTTTCTTACAAGTAGAAACACGGCCAAAGTTAGAAAAAAGGCTAATGGAGGAAGGCGATTACGTACCGTTTTACTTTATTTCTCTTTGCAAAATATGTTCCGGTTTGCTTTGAAAAAAAAAGCCTGATTCAAGCGTGTGAATAACAAAATAAACACACATACGCAAATAGTTCAAAATTGACCCGAGAGTGTGGTACCTGCATTTGGCATGTTGCCAAGCTGTTTTCCTACGATATTTATACCACAATTTTGACTACATCGAATAAGTTTAGATATTTCGTTGAAAGTTATAGCTGGCCATGAAAGAAGTTTTTTGTGTTGGTAGCCACTCTAGATCGACCAATCACTGACTTGAATACATATTGCAATATTTGAAGGTAGGAAATGTCGGTAGTGGTTATGATTAAATAGTGGAAAAAAAGAAAAAAACAATTGTAATATCTTGTTTAATTTTATTCTTAATTTAATGCTTAAGTTAGTTAAGGTTTGATGGGGTACGTAAACAAAAGGTAATGAAGATATTGTTTGACTTACTCCTTTGAATATGTTTTGAGTCCAAATCGAGCTAGAATGTCCAACCAACGTATATAGTTGTTTTTGGTCCAGAGACCAAATATATAAGCAATTTAACTTTTCTATAGATCTAGCCAGTATAATATAATTCAAATGATATTATGCAATTACTTTGTCGTTAGTTAAGTTAGTAGAATCCTTATTTGAAGAAAAGACAATCTGGTATGTTACAAGAAACCGTTTGGTACAAAGGAATGAGCGTACTAAGTGAAAAGACATGCCAAGTCAGCAACAACTTTTAAAACTGCAAACTTATCTCTGAACGCTGTTACGAATGGCTTACTCAAATTCATTTGTTATTAGCACCAACTAACTGATAACAAATCTTGTTGACCTTTTCAGCATAACCTAGTGTCAAATAATGCTTTTAGTATTTTGAAAGTCCTTATTCAATTTTAACTGAATTCTTTCAAATTTTTGGCCACAACTAATTGCATACGTATGTGTTTCTTTCTTTTTATTCTATTCTGTTTGAAGAGAGCCCAAAAGCGACATTAAAAGCAGGAACCGACAGGGAGTCAAGGAAGTTTGTCGAGTACCGGTTTCCTTTCATCATTCATCTTTAGCAACAAACTTCGTTTGACTCTCGGTGTTTTTGATACCATTTTCATACGATCATGGTTAAAAATAATATAATGTAAGAAAAATGTTTATATTTGGTAAACTCAATTATGTCGTGCGCAGTCAGCATTGGAAATGTATCTGTAATGGTACGGTTCCTTGTGAAAAATCTTTGAAAATCTTAAAGGCTGGAGTGGATGAGTTCTGGAGAGTAAATTCATGTACCCTAAGTAAAAAAAATGGGACAAACAGGCTTTGAGAGGTAACATAGTGCAAATAATCAACTGAACTTCGCAAACTTTGACGTTGCGATACGCAGTGATGGTGAACCTCAACAAGAAAAAGATATCTTGTAACTTCGTGAAACAATCGGTCTTGGTATATTGTTTGATACACCTAGTCTTCAATAATGGGAAAAAGTGAGGTGGAGTGGACTCCGATGTGCCAACGGTAGTATGAAAGAGCCTGTTGACTTACGTACGATTTCGTTAAAAACAGTTGTTCCGGGGCATCTCTAATAATGATTTTGTTTTTCCTGTATTTTATTACAAACTTGTATGTACTGTACACACTGTATTGTCAATATTAATTTTCAAAAAAATTCTGAATAACGAAAGAAGGTACACATTGATATTCTTCAAAAAAAATGCAAACCCATTTAACAGAAATGAGTAAAAAAGAAATACCAAAAGTCTATCAAATTTTTCACCTTAATTACAAGTGCACCTAGTAGCCATTAGCTCAATGATTTTCTTCATTCATGATAACTTTTGATACCATCATGTCCTTTGGTATTTAGAATTCAGTAAAAATGGTTAGCGTAGTGATACAAAAGTTCTATCTAAATAATTTAAAGCTAGCTTTTTTCTTCCATAAACTTTCATGTAGCATCAACATTTACAGATGATCTTAATATAATCTATATTGACTAACCTAGTAATTCTAACTTTACCATGTTCTTGATATTTTATCTTTTTAATCTTTTCCCTTTGCAAAGTGGCTGCTCTTAACTCATTGTGCTTCCCGAGTTCTATAAAAGTATCTGTTTCGCTTACTTTTATTTCATTTTTTTTCTTTCTCAAATCTATTCTTTTCTTCTATCTTCATAAAATCAAGCTTCTCCTTCTTTATATTTACAAGATATTTCCTTTACAGGTGAAGAATAAAAAAGCATTTTCGCACATAGTTTGTTTGTTATAAGCAAAAATGATATTTCTAATACCTCTTCTTTTTTTGCTGACTTTGGCGCATGCTCAGAAAGACAAGCTCAATAGTCCAATGGGCATGACATGCTTCAGAGCTGCTACCAATTTTGATTTTGGATGTTTCGATCTCAAGTACAAAAACGGTGAAGCTTATACAGGCTGTAACTGCCAGAACCCAATGTTTCTGGGCTCAGTAACCTCCTGCATTCACAAATCACTTAAGCATGAAACTGCCGATGAGCTTGGATACGACTACAGCTACATTCAGCGTCAATGTGAACCACATGGTCTAAAATACACCCACGTTGATCTCGAAACCATATTCATGAATTCTACAGAGTTCATGACCCCAGCGCCCAAGGACAACTACACACGAATGTACACCCCAATTGATGTTACCCAAATTCGGTCTTTTGATGCCATAAAAATGGCTTCTCACACTCCAAAGTACCAATACGAAAGAGGAACGCTTTATGGGTGCATGATTCTAGTCTACTGGGCCGCTGTATTTCTCCTAGCAATTTTACACAACTTTGTGCTTCATTACTACACTGACGTCCTATTCAAAGCCGAAAGGGCGGTGGGATTCGGTAAGATTAGAAAGTACCTGACGCTCACCGCTACGTTCCGGGAAAATCATAACAAGCCGTTCAAAATCATAGACGGGCTGCTTCATTTCACTGCCCCGACCAGAGGCCAAAGCGTGATTCTGTTAGGATACTTTGCGCTCAACATCATTTTTATGTGTGTGAGCTACGATTCTCCAATTGCTGGAATTGAGGCAAACTATCCACACAAAATGTGGATAAAGCTTCATGGAAACCGAGCAGGGATTCTGGCTTATGTCCAACTTCCTGCAATTATCCTCTTTGCTTGTCGCAACAATTTTCTTATCTCGTTGACAGGATGGCCTTACAGCACTTTCCAAGTATACCACCGATGGGTTGCTCGCACTATGGTCATACTTGCTCTCGTCCACGCCTCAATTTACTTTTATCTCTCCAATTTAACTCATCAAATTCCCTACAAACTCACACATTCTCTTGTTTGGCAGTATGGATTCTCTGCTCTAGTGTGCGGAGTTGTCATGGTCGTTTTCGCACTCCATTCTTTCCGATCGCGGTTCTACGAATTCTTCTACATGACCCATAAGCTGCTCTACATTGGCTTCATGATTAGCATTGGCTCGCACATGCATCAGCTCGAGTGGATGGTCTTTCTTTGGGTGACCGTTGGTCTGCACGGCGCAGAGCGCCTCACCCGATTGCTGAAGGTAATTTTCTCCGGGTTCAAAAACGACGCCGTTGCGACGCTTTTCGACGACGACGTGATTACCATTTCCGTCGCTTACAGCGCCCGGTGGGACTTGAAGCCTGGGCAGTTTTGCTACATCCGGATTCTGCATTCCAACATGTTTTGGCAGGCTCACCCGTTTTCGGTGTACAAAAGTCCTAATGGTTCAGACTCACACATTCATTTTGCACTCAAAGTTAGAAATGGGGGAACAAGCCAGTTGCGCGATTATTTGTGGGATAAGGAACAGCATTGTGCAAAGATTCCAGTTTTGATTGAGGGTCCTTACGGTGAAGAAGCACCTGTTTCCAAGTTTGACAATTTGATTCTCATGGCAGGCGGTATTGGAGTAACAGCGACCTACTCATACGCCCTAGAATGCATAGCCCGCAACCAAAAATGCACATTCCTCTGGATCATATCCGATCTCCAGCCGCTAAACTGGTTTTCCGAGGAGCTTCTTGCCCTTTTAGAACACCCTTCAGTCGACGTTCAAATCTACGTTACACGTAACTTTGTCATCTCCGGACACGAAACCGATCTCGAAACAGGGGCTTCCAGCGGCGGCGAGATTGACCACGTAACCTGCGAAAAGACCGATTTGACGATGACGACCAAGCCGGTTGCCACGCGGCAGTTGTCAGCTTTGAGCGCGATAAGGAAAAGATATGGAGGGTCGTTGGTTGGGAGACGACCGGATGTGAGGGAGGAGGTGTGTAAGGTTTTGAGTCGACCCGGGACAACGGCTATTATTTCGTGCGGACCGCCAGCTTTTGTGGATAATGTTCGGAAGTCTATTGTGGATAATATTTGTGATACCAAGGAGAGGGTTGACTACTTTGAGGAAGCATTTTCGTGGTGAACATATGTTTGTTTATTTGTGTTTTTTATTTATTTGGTACATTTTGTACAATATGTAGATGTGTATAAACTATTTATTATTGTGAATTTTTTTTTAGCCATTTGGTAAAGAAGGATCCTACTTAACGATTCATTTGGAACTAAAAAGGTGTGTTTATTTCATTTCGATTAGCACAGGGATTTTAAAGCATGCATAATCGGTATACTGAAGCATGTGGGACTAAGAGCAGTCGCCCTTGTAGCCCGTACTGGTTTTTTTAGTTGGAGCTCAGCTTTTCAAGCATCGATTTAGAACCTACTAGCCTAGTTTCTGATAGTAAGATCTTATCTCTTATTACCACTTACTCAAGTACACACAACCTCCCCTTACGAAATCGAAACCTATCACAGTACAGGATCAATTCGTAGTTACCATAGGGCGACCCAAACCTCCAAAAAATAAAGAAAAATAAGGGTTCAGGTGTGTTCTGGTCACCCATCATTTCACGGTATCAATGAACGTTGTTCGGAGAATGCATAGCGAAATAATAACTAGCAGCTGTACTGTACTACCGCACATAAATTTACACCCATACTGTAAGTTAATCGTAATAGCCGTATGACACTTTTTTGTTTTCTAAAGCCGCCGAGCAGCAAACAATAATCAACAACAAGTAAGCTCTATAGCAAGTGATTAATATTATCATAGAGGGTCGCGTTGTTCTATCTAAGATAAGCAATCTTCTTTTGGGAACCGACGTGTACGCGTACATTACAGAAAGCTCTTTTTTATAAAAGTTGAAATTTCCTAAGGGATGATTTGTAAGAATGATCAAAAAGATAATAATATTGTATAGTAAACATGAATAAATAAAAGTAAAAAATGTTATTAAAAAGACTGCGAAAAACAGCAAACACTTGTATCAGTTGACAGTAACAATATAAAAAGGTTCACAAAAAACAAAAATAAATTTCTAAAAAACAATAAAATTAAGAATAATAATAAAAAATAGATTATCAAAAAAAAGTCATTAATAAGAAGCAAACAGCCAATAAGTCATTCAATTAGTCAGTCTGTCAGTCAGTCAATCAATAATATAATAAAGTCATCAGGATAAGGCAAGATAGAAAGAAAGAACGAAAAAAATATCACGTAAGTTGGCCACTTGTAGGGAATGCGGCACATTGGCCAGTGGTGATCCACCCGGTTCTCAGCAACGACAACACATCTTGTAAGGGTATCGGCTTTTTAAACTTTCTATTTTCAGTAACCATGTACTTGAAGGCGACGAATTTGTCAGATTCAGACATGCCCTTGACTAAGGACTGAGGGGGTTCGATGTTCTCTTGACCTTTTGTCCATGACCTATTTTGCCGCTTCCATCGTCGGTATCCTTCATTAATAAGCTCCTCGTCGGATTCATCTGAACTAGACAGCGAGTCTTCCTCGTCAAGTCTCATTTCATTGTAGTAACTGGACTGTCTATTTTGCTTATTGTCGCTGTTCACTAATGATTTTGAGTCGGCTGATTCAGCTTGGTTGATATGGGTCGATGAGTTCAGTGTGCTGGCGTCTCTGTTGGCAGAAGCAGCTTCAGCTTGTGCACTCGTTTTATTAGTTGGTGATGAGATTCTATATGCAAACTCCTCTTCTTCAAAACTGCTGTCCGACTCAAACAGTTGTTCTGGCCTCAGTTTTGCTCTTTTCCTGTCCCTAGCGAGTATACTCCTTAACGTTTTTGGAACTTTTTTGAAAGATGCAAAGATATTGGTCATTCCGGGGGATGTTTGGAATAGTCGGGCTTTGGATGATTTAGGGAGGAGTTGTTTTTGCGGGGGTGGTGGTATGATTATAGCTTCACTGATCATTTTATTTTCGATTTTTCTGTTTCGAGTTGAACCTAAATTGATTCGTTTTTGGAAGAAGGGTACAGGGTTTTAATGGGCTGGTATCACGATGAGCAGGTTGGTAGGTTGTTGGTGACAAAAAGTGTTTTGTAGCGGTGTTCAAGAAAAAGAGTCAAAGGGGTAAAATGATGTTTTTGTTTTTGGTAGAGTTGGAATATAAATTCAAAGTATAGTTACTGCTCTGGTAATTAGAAATTCTTCAGTAGTGTTCTATGGTGTATAAGCTGAATTCTGACAAGGTCGTTCAGTAACTTTCAAATACTCCGAGAAAGATGAATACAACTGTAGCAACTTTTTGTGTCTTGAACGAGTTTTTTCGGTGAATGTGCTTTTGTGACTATTGTATAATGCGTCTGCTTCTTTTTTTTTTGTTTTATTTTTCGATGTAGGCGGGTGGGTGCGGCAGATATTTCCAAGAGACGACACTGACGGCTGAACAGAATTTTTTTTGATTTTTTTTTATTCACACAGCGATTATTTCTTCAGTACAGCAAAAACTAATCAGAAAAGAACCTCGTCTATAAATAACTCCTCTCGAGTCTGGTCTTTGAATCTCCAACGACAACGTCAATAACAGGAAGAAGAAAAAGATGCACCAACAATATTGCTAACAGGACAAACAATATCAAAGTGAAAATTATGTAGAAGAAGAAAAATAAGAAGTAGAAGAAAAAAAAATTAAAAAGAGAAACATAAATAATAATCCCAATTATTATAAAAAGTTTTAAAAAGTGAATTTCCGTAAAACAAAGTCTCCATACATAACTTACTACGTACTGTACTTTGCAGTAAATTCACCATACTACAGCACAAACAAACAAACAAACAAACAACCAAACATATGCTTAAGCCTATTACTTCTCTACACTTGGAACGCAATAAACCAATCTCTTCATCTTAGGCAGTCAAACCACCACAATCTCTCAACCCGAGACCCCGAGCAGAGACCACAAACTCAACTTCCAGCCGTCCTTTCAGGGTTCAGTTGTACAGTACATGATGCTCAAAAACCACTCCCAGATCCCCCTCTTTGTTCCACTCTAACCTTCTCCCTCGTATCCCCTGCTTCCCCACTCATAGGGATTTGTCAAGAGGTGGTTCTTGGTCATTTGCACATCGTAGCACAAGAACAGTACGTAATCCAACAGCATACTGGAATGAAATAAAATTCTTTGAATTTTTCCCGGTTTAGCAGCACTCCAAAAGCTTAGCGTGCGCCACGCATCTAAACAATACAGCTAGCCACATGGGATATGTCTATTTGGTATTTAAGAACTGTATTATATCACCTACGTAATGAGACTTAAATTCTACCCGCTAAGATTATCCTTCAACAAGCACAGTGTTTATACTGTCATTCGCAGATGGAACCATGATCTCCAGTAATGAAAAAATCGCAACTGCAAAGCAATCTTTCTATTCTGCTCCGATCCAATAGGTGCCAAGAACGGCTTCTTAAAATGGCAACCAATGCTAAACTTTCACTTAATGCACATTGCACGCCAAAATTTCTATTCCTGACCTATCTGAGATCCAGTCACAATTTTAAATACCCCCAACATTCATCCCACACCAAGCCTTCACTTTATCAAAACACCCAACTCAACTCAAAAACATCAGCTTGAACTAACAATTTCTCTAACATCTTGCCATTCTCCAATCCTCAGCTTCTTCCCTGCCTCCACTTGTTCAGCCTCATCTCTTCCAATAAATCTCACCTTTTCTATAGCAAAGCTAATCCCATCATGTTTCGTACTCCAAGTTCTCGACATGAGTCCGTTTTTGTATGAGCCCTGGTATTTCTTCAGCCGCGGTAGCAGTTTGAGAGTAACAACGCAGTCTTTCTTCAAGTTTTCTTCTTTGAGCTCGTGGTCGGAATGGAACAAGGCTGCTACTACATCGCTGTCGTCGGTGTACACATCGGTCCCCCAAACTTGTCGCTTGGTCAAACTGTTGTTGGTGACAAGCCATCGCTGAGGCACCCTGATGTCGATGGTGCTGTTCTCGTTACCTTCAAGGCGAGGAAGAAGGGGAGAAACGGGCGTGTATAGTATGGACCCCAAATGCTTGACTGGGAACGATTTAACCGCATCGTAGACCGCTGAGCTGTTGACTTTTAATGACGGCTCGGGCTCGTGTACTATTATTGGGGCGGGCGGTACGGACGATGCTGGGGGTGCCAGTGGTGCTGGGGGTGCAGATGAGATAGACGTTAATGATGGTAAAGATGGCAAAGGTTGTAAGGTTGGTGCAGGAGGTGCTGAATGTGCTGGGGGTGTCGGAGTTGGTGTTGATATGACAGGTTGTTCCGAAGTCCCCAAGATTGAAGATATTGACATAGACATCTTGTAGCTTTTCTCTAGCGGTTGTTTTTAAAATAATAAAGACTATATATATCCTGACACAAATGCAAAATTGATTGATTCTCTAATTTCGTGATTGTATAATGAATTAGACGCGTGCTCTTTGACGTGTGGTCGAAATGCGATTAAAAAAGAAGAATTTGTGGTTTGAGTACGAAATTATTGTCACTAAAAAGTAAATACAAAATAAGAATTTACGGCAGTGGGTGGAACTTTTGTTGTTCAAAACTTTGAACATTCTGCCAAATAAAATTTAGAAGAAAATAAATAAGACTTGAACTTTAAATAGCTACAGTATTTGATAAATCTTCAAAAATATTGATACTCAATGACGTCCCACTTTCACTTCTCCTAACCTAAAATTTTCATACAAACGTCAAAATACTGAGATTTCTGAGATTTGGCGTTTTAGTGAGCCTTTTGTATATTTATATGAACATCAATTGCTACAAAAATGTTAACCCTACATAAAACATATAAAACATGTATTTACCACCCACAGAATATATGGAGAAGTCAATGTCCATACCATGACATATTGACAAAAATGTGCCCTAATGATTTTACCTTTTTTGCTAAATTACACACAAGCAGAAAAAACTCAAAATTGCTATTTTAAACTTCTATTACAAATATATTATGAGCACTTTTCACTCAAAATGCATGATTCACACATAATGTATTACTAATCAATAAAAATAAAAACACGTTTTCATACAAAAATTTGAAATTATTGAACTTATTTCGTTATTCGTAAAATCATTAGTCATTAAAGTGATTATATTACATAATCCGTTTCAGAAGGTGCGTGTTTTAGCTTTCCTTGAGCAATGCAGAAACAAAACAAAAACATTTTTTGAAGAGGCGCGAACAAACGTGGCCTCATTTCACGGCGAAGGGGTTGACGAGCTTCTGGCTGATAGGGTAATATACTTCAGCCTTTTTCGACAGTTTTTCTTGCCGTGTTTGTTAACGAGAAGTTGAAGCTTGGTTTCATCCGTACTATTTTTCAGGATATGATCGTCCTCTTCATTCCAAATATTTGGTAAATCTGGTAACGATGACGGTCCATGCACTGATTGATGAAACAAAATTTTCTCCGCTAGTTCAAAATCCAAAGTTGTTCGCTTTAGAATTTTAGTGACTCTCTCTTTGGAAGCGGCAAACCTTTTCATCAAATTGTCAATTTCTTCTTCAAGCTTCATATTAACAATTTCAGCGCTTGGAGTTCCTGACCTTTCTGAAACTTTAGAAGAGGTGTCAGAGTCAAGGTCTAATGAGGTGGTGGTCTTGGGAATTACAGGCTCAGCAGCTCTGTAATTCTCAACACTACCAACGCCATTATCAGAATCAGAGCTCCCTTCAAAAAACAGACTATCGTTTTCTTCGGTTGCCTTTTTCGAAGAGATCTCTGGTGATTCTTCTTGGCTCCTTGGTGTTACCTGTGTAGTCACAGAACTTGTTTTCACATTTTTTATAGAAATCGCTCGTGCTTTGGCTTCTTCTATCTGGGTTGAAAGAAGAGATTCTTGTTTATTACCAGAACCTTTTCTTGTCTTTTTGATAGCCAATGGCGTTTCTTTAGATGATGAATTTTTCCTTTTGGGATGATTTATTTCTTCACCTTTGCCTGTTGAGGCGTTTTCAACAGGAGATGTTTGTGGGGGAGACGGAGGCTCGTAGAAGTCTGCTCTTTTTGCTAAAGATTTTTTGGACAATATTGGATTTTTTTTGGTTCTAAATGTAGAAGGCATGAATAAAACGTGATTCCGTTCAATAACCTTGTGTGGTTTGAGACTAGCATTTGGCACGCGAGCTTCAGCTGCTTCAGGAGAAGACGATGCTAATCTTGGGGGACTGGGTGGTTTTACTGTCATTGGTTCCTCCTCCGGTAAATCTCCTCTTTGAAAATAAAATGGTGCAGGGTCATCAGGACCCCAATTATTTGCTATGCTAAACGGACGTCGAGGCAAAAAGGGAAAATCACACATTATCTAAATGGGGATATATAGTATACTAATTCACCGTCGTAACATTATCACTTTTTTTTTGTTTCCAAATGATTATGGCAATAATCTTTCTCTGGTTTCTTTAAACCACTTGAGTTATGGCACACTGTTGCTCTTTTATACTTACAGGGAGGCAAAAGAGAAAAGAGGAAAAAAGTAGAAAGAAAGAGGAAAAGAGAGATGAAGAAATTTCTAGCGTTTTATACTTTTTTTTTCTCAATAAAAATAATAACAATAAAAAATGCCAGTTTCAAAATGTTTCAAAACGTTTTCAAGAAACATGAAAATGACACACAGTCAATGTGGTATTAAAGTTTGATTGAGTCACGTTGAAGACATTGTCAAATCGCCACCTTCAAACTTGCACTGTGATTCAAAAAAAGGCAATTTCGATATTTTTCATCATCTGAGCTTTTGGGCTTGAGTAGGGTGAGGTTGTATTTGTGCTACATTCTAGTCAAAGAATAAACCACATGTCCAAAGTAAACAAAGCGGCTGAACTTTTTAAGCCATCATTTATCGACAAGTGGGAATTCAGTGTTAAGTTTTAATATTCACACAACCCTGGAATTTTAAGTTGATGTTTGATTGTTTATTATTATTTTCACGGCTGCAAACTGTATTAAAAAAATAAGAAAGATACAGAAATGCATCAACAACTAGCTAAATGGATAAGTGAATCATAATAGTAGTAAACCATGAGGATTCAATTAAGGAAGTAAAATATGTGTGTATATAAGTGAAACTAAGCTAGGGTTAGGCCCAATTCTCATCAAATCAACACTTCTACGATAACAATAGAAAAAAAAGGAAGCAATTAGAAAATGCGTAGTTGAGCATCTATTATATATTGTAAATAATTCGTTCAGTCGTCTCAAGATAACTGTTACGTGCAAGAGCTTCCCAACCAGGATTTACCCAGTTTATCGGCTTTGGGGCCTAAGTCCCAAGTGTCAGCCTAAGGTTAGGGTTGTTGGGAATCTTTCCGCAACAGAATATGATTCGCTGTTCAAATCAAATACTTCTTCTTCTTACTCTTCACCCTTAAATCAGTGCAAGACTGAACAACAAGCGATATTGCCACTACTAGTTTGAGCTCTCAAAGTTATTCCAGAACTTAACCTTCAGGTAATTATAAATGGTGTTACTCGTGTTTAGAAAAGTTATTAACGTAAATAATTTTTATAACATAGTTAATAATTATTGAGGTCTTAATTTCCATATTTTCACCCCTTGAGTTAGATCTAGAAGGGTCGGTCATAACAATAACTCTATTATTTCTCTATTAATGCTCAAAAGTATCGTACTACAGTAGTTAGTTTATGATGCTTTGCCCGTTCATATCCCCGAAGACTTTCTTCTTGGTTTTTTCTGGCTTCGCAAGTTTTCCTTTTCTTCTTTGAGTTTCACCAAAGTCTCTCGAAACAAAGCATAATAATTAGATAGTTGACTATCAGTAATACCCTCTAATTCTGAAAACTTTTCTAAATCGGTAGGTATAGATTTTGCCATACTGCGAAGTGTAATATCGGAAACCACGTCTGTAGCCTTCCCCAGCCCCTTTAACTTCTTTAGTTCAAGCCGTCTAAGTTCTAGTTGTCCATAACAGATTTCTTCAAAATCATTTTCAGTTGTTCCTGATTTTCTTTTCTTTGTATTCGTGCTTCTTTTCTTGGGCCCATCATCCTCATTTTCTTTAGAACCTTTAGTTGCCTTCTTTTCAAACATGGCAGTAATTTTGAGTTCTCCGCCAAGTACCTGATGCGCTTTTGTCGGATTGAGACGAATATAGCTGCTTGGAAAAAGCTTATGCTGGACCAGATACTCTTCCAAAATACCTTCATTGACTAAATGGTAAAAAATGCGTTCTGTGTCATTCTTGTCTTCACCTTTGCCAGAACCGTAAAACTTATTATTTTGAAAATTTCTTTCTGTCAGTTTTTTGTTCTTTGATCCCCGGTATATTTCCATGCATTGTGTAATGGTCACATTCTCTCCATATAAAGATTGTACTAGTCGAACAATTTTTTTGGCGATATCCGTGATATCCCTTAACTCTCTATCGTCTTTGTACTCATTCACGCAGTTGTCACATTGTTTACGGCAAAGTCTGACATCAAATGTTTCGTTAAAGTATTGTAATATTTGTTTCCTTCGACACTCCTTAGTATTCTCACAATAGTTGACGACTTGCGTTATCATGTTTCTTTGATTTCTTTTGACAAAAGCAGGCGAGTCATCCCGTCCAATATAACTCTGCATCGTCATCAAATCTTTGTAATTATAGAACATGATGCACTCAGAACGGAGACCATCTCTTCCAGCACGACCAGTTTCCTGGTAGTATCCTTCCATGTTTCTTGCAATAGTTAAATGAATCACAAATCTAACATTAGCTTTATCGATACCCATGCCAAAAGCTGTGGTGGCACATATAGCTTGTAGTCGTCCATCCTGCCATGCTCGCTGAACATCTGATCTCTGGTCATTCTCCATTGAACCGTGGTAAAACATAACTTTGAATCCTGCTGTAAACAAAAGTTCAGCAGATCTTTCACATGAAGAACGTGAATGACAATAGATTATACCACTCTGATTCTTAAATCTTCCGTTGAGCAATTCCTTTATTTGGTCGACAGCATTTGCATCTGAACTTTTTTCCGTGACTCGATAAAAAAGATTTTCACGATTAAAACTTTGCTTAAGGTAGATAGTATTGGGTCGTAAACATTTGAAAATATCCATTTTAACATTTTCGTTCGCGGTAGCTGTCAGTGCCATGATAGGCACGTTTGGAAAACTTAGCTTTGCTTCTTGCAGTAGCTTGTAGTCGGGCCTAAAATCATGACCCCATGAGCTTACACAGTGTGCTTCGTCAATTACCAACCTTGCCAGTCGGTTCTTTTGGCCCATGTTCTCCAGCAATCGCTTCATAGTTTTATTTTGATTTAGCATCTCTGGTGAAATATACAGCAGCTTAATACTGCCTTCCTCAAATTTAGCGAGAAGATGCTTTTTAATTTTTGCAGATTCATTCGAAGTTATCATTTCAGCAGTAATACCTTTGGATTTGAGTTGGGAAACTTGATCTTGCATCAATGATATTAGAGGAGAAATAACCACGGTACCACCGCGCCTGGTTCCACTATCAATCAAAGCCGGTAATTGATAACAAAGAGATTTACCCCCTCCCGTCGGCATAAGTATAAACACATCTTTCCCAGACAATGTTCCATTAATAGCTTCTAATTGATTTGGTCGAAACTCCTTCAATTTAAACTTTTCGTGTAGCACTTTAACAACATCGTTGGTCCAAGGAAATGACTTCATGGGTGTTACAATTTTCGCAGGCTGGGTCGTTAGAGGATTATCGCAAATTTCAAAATCTCTATCAAGTGTATTTTTGTGAGGTTGTTGATACTCAATTTCAATATCAGAAGACAAAACTTCTATATCATCATTACCTTCCGGAGCGTTCTTTGACATTGATATATCCTCAAGTTCGGGTTCACTGTCATGTATTTCTTCTGGCGTTCCCAAAGACACAACTGATCTTTGGCTAATCGAAATATCATTGATCAAGCTTCTATCCCCATCCTCATAATCGATATTACTAGATGGATCAAAATCTCTCTCTACTGCTGAAGGCTGCATCATTTCAATATCGTGGTCTGCAACATCTTCGTCATTAATAAATGAATCATTCAGCAGTTCTTCTCGCTCTGCAGCCGAGTCGTACTCTTCATTGCTTTGTTCTGATTCAACCTCATATTCCTCGCCGCTATCTTCAAATATATTTTCTTTGTAGTCGGGTCGGTAGCTTTTGAACCGGGTTTCAATCTTTCGTCCACTACCTCTATTAGTTTCTGAAAGTGGCGTGCGAACAACCTGTAGTTCTTCATCGTCTTCATCCTTGAGTAGTTCTTCAATTTCTTTCTCTTGGGCAGTTTTATTTTGAAACTTCACTGGAGTGGATTCATTTTTCGCAACAGCTGACTTCTTTTCAACCGTATGGCTAAAATTACTAAAAGCATTTAAAGCATTTTTGTATCGGTCGATTTCGCTGTTAAAGCTCGATAAAATAGCTGTCTGTTCTTCGTCAAGCTTGACTCTAGGTGCGATGTTTTCGTAAAAGGTGACTTTTTGCTCGAGAAGCTCTATAATCTTTTTCTGGTGTTTTGAGATAGACTCAAAGAGCTGATCATCTACATCTGACATGACCGATCCAGACCGAGAACTTGAAAAACTCGGAGTATCGTCAAATTTGAAAGGGATCAGATCAAGTTCCGAGACGTTACAGGATAGTTCTTCTTCCA
Source organism: Geotrichum australiense (assembly GCA_030563945.1). NCBI lineage: Eukaryota > Fungi > Ascomycota > Dipodascomycetes > Dipodascales > Dipodascaceae > Geotrichum > Geotrichum australiense. The sequence continues at coordinate 48,004 of JAJMKR010000035.1, read as the reverse complement.
AATCCGTCAAGCCGGTGTGTGCGTCGAAAAAAAGTGTGGAACACGAGTCAAAACCAGAATCTAGACCTGGATCAATACCTGAGAGGATGGGACCTTATAATGTTGGAGCAGTTAGAATATAAGAAAGAATATACTCGTGCTTACATAACTCACCAATGTCAGTATTACTAGATTCGGAACAGTCGCTAAACTTCACATATTTGGCAAAAATTGGATTTTTCGTGATTATAATTCTACGCCGTTTTGGCCTTTTAGGTACAGTGTAAGAGGGAATGTTGGTCCTTTTGTTCAGCACACATTGCACATGGAAGTTTAGATTAACATTTTCTACCATAGTAAAGTGTTTTTCTAAGATCAGAACAGAACTGTTGACTAGTTTAACCTGAGGTCTTTGTATCTGGTAAACTCAAATAATAATCAGCTAGAATTCAAAAGTTCAAGTGAATCGATATAAATTACAGCAACACATTACGTTTGAGATATCTCAATTTCATTTACTAGAGTTGCTATTACCATAGGCTATTATTAACGCTCATCAAGACTTTTCAGGTTTGTCGTACACTGTACTATCTAAATTTATATATAGACACATTAATGTGTGAAAACACACATAGTAAAGGTTTGAAGTTATTTATCATAGCCTAAAAGAAGCGTCAAGACAGATTGTTCTGTGAATGCAGATCCAATCGCATACGAAACTAACCCAGCTACTATTTTGGCTCTTAGTATACGTTCCTAGCTAATAACGAATAGATGAATAAACATAAACATAAGATCTTATAGCACCTGGTGAAAGCAGAAAAGGTTTTACAACACCAAAACTGGCTTGTCAGTATAAGCATTAACTCATGTGGATGGTATAAGATCTTGCGACGATACCAGTAGCCACCTTAAATCAAGCTAAATTGCACACTTGTACTGGCCATTGTCCATTGCCAAATTATGTCACAAGCTGCTACGAAAATGCAGACAATAGGCAGGTCAAAATCAATACCATATTCACTACTCTTTTATACCGTTTTAAAACTTTAGATGTAGCGAGGAATTATAAATTAATGCTAAGATGTCTTTTTTCGTACGTAGTGATAGTCTGAGCATGGACGATGAAAATAGCAATTTGTTCAATTTCCATATTGTACATTAAAGTGTAATTTAAATAACCAAAAAAGTGTTTATATATCAACATGCCTCAGTTTTAATAAAGCATTTTGCAAAATACCGCCTTTATTACAGCTCATTTCAGGTAGTTGATCGCCATGTCCGTCAAGAACATCCATAATCTGAACCTGTCTGTCCCCAAAATTGATTTTGGAGAAGATTCTATAACTCAAGAGGATATCAGATATAGTATACCACCATCAGCTATATGTTCCTCAAATATCAGGCTACCCAAACTTCCAAGAACTCCTACACAATCTAAAAGTCCGAATTACAGATACTCGTTTCAATCGCAAATATCTCAATCTCAAAATGACAGGCAGTCGACATACATGAACCATCCCGAAAGCCCAGTATCTGAAGATCTCTCTCCTAGTATCCAGTATAAGTTCCCTTCTCACGAGGGTCAACCTAAACCGCCTAAAAGTCTGGACCCTTCGCCATCATCAAAGCAATCACCTAGATCACCACATTTGTTTTTAAAGCAAGCCCAATCATCGAACCCTTTAGCTCGTTCTGCTTTCGAGCTTCCTCCTTCACCTGTAACAGGTTCCCGTCACAGTGGCTCGCCTCCTCCCGCACCTGTATCACCAAGTCTAGGATTACCCTCACAATTGCGTCCTCCTCTTTCACCAATTAATCCACCTTCCTCTTCTCATTTGCGACCCCATCTTTCATCTGCCTATTCACATAACTCTCAACAGCGTCCTCCTCTTTCACCTGTCAACCCACCTTCTTCTTTAGCAGCTAGCAGAACCCCCCATCTCTCTCCTCTTAGAGTATCGCATTCTCCATTGCGCCAGTCTGGCTCTCCGCTAACAACACCTCAATCTCCTGGATCTTCCAACGGTTCGCAGAGAGACTCTACAATTCCCCGAGCGTTTGGAAGTTTCGACGTTACTTCCCTAACCTACGCTGATTTATCTTCAAATGCGGTAGCCCTTGAGTCAATTGCAGCCACTGGATCTCTACCAAAATCTCTTCAGAAATGTATTAATATTCAATACCTTATTGCTGAAGAAGTGGGGCTTATTGGAATTGACGATTGGGTGTCGGAGCATCTTACTAAATTGAAAGTTTTGAGAGTGGCCAACAACAATATCACGACATGGCCAAGTCACCTAGCAAAATTACTTCCATATAATAACTTGGCCGTTGTTGATTTAGAAGGAAATCCATGCTTTTCTGCCTTTTGTGAAAGATGTCCCAGGTTTGCCACGGAATACGCTATTGCAGCAGGTTACATTGAGGGTCACAAAAAAATAAACGCCGATAACGTTACTGGCCTTATCAACACTGCAAAAAAGACAACAGCTCCCTCTCAAAATTCAAATAGCCCTGCTACTTCACGAAGTCACCATAAGAAAAAGTCGTCTTTCTTCTTCAGCAGCTCAAAAAGTAAAATCAAAAAAGAGGAAGCTGCAGCTTTTGCTGCCAACGCTCCATCTCCGCCTCCAATCATTCCGCCTCCGATGATAAGAGTACAATCAACAATTTCAACGACTTCTTCCACAAGTTTTATAAATGGTTTTCATAACGGGGCGTCAAATACAGGATCTCTCGCTCAAACCCCTACCAGCACACATTTCACTCAAAGATTTGATGACGACGAAGACAGCAGTGATGACGAGACCCTCACCTCTCTTGCACCAGTTGTTCGTCTTACTAAACCTAAGCGTCATCATGCTCACACCTCCTCAAATCAATCAATAGCACTCAGCATGTCCAGCCAAGAGTCAGTCAATCCTGACAAATGGGCGCAGAAAAGAATTGAAGGAACAGAAATCGAAAAAACCAAGGTTCTTTTAAATCTACTACGCGATATTTGTGAAATGTGTATGAGTCGTGAGATTAAGCCATTTGAGAAAATTAACGTTATTGGTCCGTCACCTACCTCACCAGATGGGTCTAGCCCTAGTAGCAGCCCACGCTTGAGCGCAAACCTTGATAGAAGGAGCGTGATAAGTACTGTAAGCAATCCCAACAGAACTAGCTTGTTAAGCGTGAAGTCGACTACCTCTGGTACACAAGATCGAAGTAGTATGATTAGTTGTTCATCGAGCTCTCCAAAGTCTCACAGGAATAGTACAATTAGCATTGGCACGATCACTCAACCGAAAGCGGAACAGCCTTTGAAATCTTCGTCAAATCCAAATTCGCCTGATCAGGAGAAGCCCAATGATTTCGGCACCAATTCTATTAAAGTGCGGCCCACACGCAATAGCATGATCTCAACTTCTACAAGTAAAAATCGACTGAGCACGATCTCGGTTCATAGCAGTAACAGTAATATCAGCCCGTCTACCTCTGGGATCCAATCAAACCGCTCAAGTATACTGGGATTTTCAGATCAGAACAAGAACGGAGTTAGTTCTGTTATTCCATCTCTCAATGGAGCTAATGGGGCCAGTACTACATCAGTAGTGAGTACAGCTACTATTACAAGTAATACTGTTGATTTGCCTGCCCGTGGTGAAAATGGAAGTATTTCTAGCGGTTCCGGTAACTCCTGCTCAAGTGAAGTTGGCGAAACAAATACTCTTAGTACACCGACTACTCCAGCAGACGCTCCTTCAAACGCTCTGTACGGAGGCAATTACAATAATTCACTAGAAGCTATTGAAAAGATGTTGGATAAGAGCAAATCAAATGCCACTATTACCCGCACTAATTCTTCTAAAGACGAGTACCTTGAAAAGGATTTGGTTACCTCTATTATGTCAAAGTTTATTGCCGCTGAAATTGAGTACAGCGCAAAACTGGCTGAAGTCGTTTCCACTTACATGAATTCGAAAAAACGGCCTGAAAAGACAAACAAGGTTTTTGGAAATATTCCTGCCCTTTCTGAGCTTCACTGTAAAAAACTTAGCGATGATTACGCTGTTGCTTTCGAAGCTTACAGTTCCGGAGCAGACTCTAGATTGGCAAAATTGGCAGCTGTAATTCATAAACAGGTTCCCAAATTCCGTCTTTACGTGGCATACGAAATGAACTTTGAGGAAGCTATGCGCTTGATGAGCTTTTGGAAGAGAATAGCAGCAATTGAAGCTAACCAGCCCAATATGCAGTATGGCGCTGCTATTCCTGGTCTTGTTGCTGCTCGACATCCTGATGCATATATAACTGAGTGGCTGAATAAGTGTGCAAAAAATGGGACGAGCATGGATGATTTAATGGATTATTTACAACTTCCTATTTATCATTGTGAGGTTTATCGATACGTGTTTAGGAAGCTTGCACCTTTGTCTCCGCAATGGCGCGACTTGAGTAACATTTTTGAAGATATGTGCTACGAAATTTTGACCAAAAAACCTAAAGCTGCACAGGAGCGACGTCTCAAGGAATTCGACCAGATTTATTCAATTAATACAGTTATTCCTAAAAACATACATAGAAACTATATTGGTGACGTTGTTGTGCTGCTCAAGTCAGAAGTCAAACTGGACGCTCCATCCAAGCTCTACAAGCCGGACACTATTCAATATATCAATGATGAAGAACATTCAATGTCGAAGCCAGTCCCCAAAGTAATCAACAAAGTTGCACACAAATCAAAATACATTTTTCCTTTATACAGACTAATTGTCTGCAGTGACATTGTCATTTTGGCTGACGAAGATAAAAAGAAGGTTCTCAAAGTTTTGGATAGAAAATCGGTTATTGTGACTTTGCCATGGAAATACCCAGTTCGCCATCAGAATTTTGACGGTGATGAGACTGCGTCTCAGCAAACTTTTGAGAGTGTCAGTATAGCAGAGTCAAACGATCCTCCTAGTAAATGGGGATCTAACGGTGTGGTGAGAATAATGTTTAGGGATCAGCCACTGTTGTGGTATTGTACTATGAGGGCTCATACGGGAGGGATTATGAGTGATCAAACCCGGGAACCAAGAGTTAAGATGGTTCATCTATTTCAGTCCTAATTACATGATGTTTATATATTTGTTCAATTATTTTTGTATTTGTGTTTTTTGTTAATCAATTATTGTATTTTTAAGCATTTTGGTAAAATGAAAGAAGTCAATAAAAAAGGAATTTATTACTACTAGTTGACTGTATACAATGAACTTACTATCCGAATGGGCATATTTTTATAAAAGCAATTACCGGTACCATATATAGATCTGGCCCGACTGCGTATTGACGTAATTTTCAATTTATTCCTTCCTGCGTAAACATATAAAATAGATCAAACTAACTAGTAATGTAAAGGAATTGTAGATCAAAGATAAATATATATCCATTTTATCTCAAAGAAGATACCTATAATATGAACAGTATCTGCACAAGAGTCTCAATATTGAATTTTTAGAACCTGGCTTCATTGAGGCTAAATATTTAGGACTGCAACACAATTTGTGCTCAATATAATCCAAAGAAAAGGGAACTTGACATCACGTCTCATTCAGACTTCACAGCTAATTAGGGGCAGCTTTTGCTACGGGCATATGTAAGAACCATCCAGTGGATATTGCTGCTTTTTACTGCTCTATATACAGACTTGAATAGAAGCTGAATGCCATCCCCGATGGTCCATTGTATTTTGGCTAAAATTTTATGATCTTTTACAAATTCTGGTGTCTCAATGAGTATGACCAAGTCATACTGAACCTTCTAAACAAATTGTGGGGAATAGAATCATAAGACAGAATAGAGATTGGTATGTGCAAGTTGCAACTATTCTCAAGAGCATACCTAAACAAAACTATTCATTAGATATTGACTCCTACAATTTATTACCTAGATTTAGCCCGTTAGGTCAGATGGCAATGACGTCTTCGTCGGGCATAGTAGTCAAGGATTTTCGAAAGATTTTCATGATGATTTACGGTATATCCAGAGCCTCACAATTAGATCTGTACGGATTTGAAGAGTTGTACGCACGCTCAGGTCAGCTTCCTTTCGGTAACTTTGCCGTGTGGGACAAAATACTCTTTGAATTACCGTTGGTTTATGTTTGTATCTTTTTTATACAGTTTTGTAATTTTATTCAAAGATTGTATTATGAGTTAGGGTGCTCGATGTAGTCTATAACCAATCTCTATAATCTGGTAGCCGTGATGTGTTCATGTTGTTTACTACTGCTGATGATTTTGCTTTACTACTTAGATCACGTATTATATTCGAGATTTCTTGGAGCAAAATTGGCATATTTTGCTTACAGTCTTAATCAGTATTTTCAGGCACGAGATTCATGTTACTGCTGAGTATGAAAAAAGTGAGTGGTGATCTAGTAGCGGTTATATTGGTCCATGAGTGACAGCTTTCGCTCTTTCAAATACCTTAGTATACATTAACTGTGCCGTTGTTTTGTTTTATACACAATATTGCGATACGCACATAACTTATAAATTACCAAGATGAAGGATCTGTTCGCTCTAAAGACAACTTAGCGCGAATTCAAGACCTCAAAACTTTTCTAGTTAGAACAAGCTAAGTTAGCTATCGTACAAGTGTCATAAACTATGAGGAACAAAGAGGTCTAAATCTGATAAATCTGAACGTCTTCGTTGTTAGTTCATGGTGATTTGACTACTTTCACAACTGATCTAGGGTATCGACATTAATCGTTATGATTTAAGTTCGTTTTTATTTGTTTATTTTTTCTCTAAAGAAAACAAAAATTCAAAAATAAACTCAAATTGGTTAAACACACGGTTTATTTTTAGCTCTACTAAGCATCAATTTTTTTAGTGAGTTGCCTAGCCAACCACGGCATGTCGACGACATCTTTCTGCCCTATCCTCCTCCTTACTCCTAAGCTGAAAAAGCCTTTGAGCTTTTCATGCTCATCAACCAGCCAACCACCCTTTATCGGTCCTTGCAAACTGGGAAATGTCAGATGTTACGTTTCGTAACTAGAATAAAGCAAGCTGAGCTGCGTATAGAATGCAAAATTTTTGCACTGTATATACACAGCTATTGATGTAGACCGAACCCCCCTCCTTCATTGGGAAGGCTTAGTTGTTAATCCCGTTAGATGTTAAAGTTGTGATGATAATTGATTTACGATAGATCCTGGGTAAATAGCATTACATCTTCGAATCTATATTGCGATAAAGGTCATATGCATATATATAGCTAGATAGAACACGATTCAACGTTCACTTACCAGCCCGTAGACTATGGATACTTGTTAATACACAAACTACAAAGGGAAGGACTTAACTAGAACAACAATATCAATAGTTAGAACTTTCTGGGACAGAAAATGGGCATTTTTAGGAAACAAAAAAAGCAAAAATTTGACTTGTCTTATTTCATCATTACTTTTATTTTGGTTTTTATTTATATTTCTATTTCCAGATACTTTTTTTTTTATTTTTTATTTTACTTTTTCCAGACACCTTGTTAATTCAACATATTTCAAATCTTCTAAAAGGGCAAACTCGAGGACGTGATATCCGGATTCATAACCGTCCTACTCTGTGCTACTACTCTTTTTTTGTATACCCACAAGACCAAAGCTTCCATCGAATTTCAGCAAAAATCACATTATGGAAGGTCTAGGTATTAAAACCAACTTTGGTGGACCTCAAGCACAGCATATAAGGCATGTTAACAGGGATGAAGATACTTATGATTTCAACTACTACAACTTGGGGAAGGCTGACCCTCAGTATCTCGATGACGACGATGATGACGCTAATAGCATCCAGGCCAGTCCGGTAGATATTGCTCCAAAACGTAATCTGAGTCGGCAAATACATGACGACTACTCTCACCCATCCGCAAATACCAGCACAACAACGACGAATTCATCTACAACTGTATACACTGACCGCACTGGCAACATGTCGCCTGTCTCACTCCATAAATCCTCTTCTAAATCTTCAATACAGAATTCATCATACAACCAGATCAATACCAACAGCAACAGTCATAGCAATATGGGTAAGCATCAGCATTCAGAAAAAAATAACATCACTTCGAAGGTCAGGAACATGTTACCTGGGTTCAACAGCTATAAGTCTTTGAACAAAAGTAAACATGAAGACCCTTCTGGATCGTCGCCATATTCTTTATCAAATGAAAGCTCTGCATCATTTGCGGAAGATGAACATGTCGAGACACATAAATATGAGCCCAGCAAGTTTCAATCTAAGAGCACTACTACCCCTAATTTTACTGAAGTGAATCTAGACCCCAAGTTCAACGCTCAAGTAGTTTCTCCTAAACTGAGTAACAATTTGAACCAAGTTAAACCTGTTTCCCCTTATTTTCATTATACCAGTGATGATGGAGCCAAAGAAGAACTTTTGCATAACAGAACCCCTTCTGAGTCTTTGGATTTCGTGCCAAATCTTCGACCTTCGATCGATAACGTTGGATCACAGCTGAGAACTAATGGGCTGGCAAATCAATCAACTTTGATGATGACAAAAAGTCAATTTGATAAATATCGTCAAACGGCAAGGAATAAAAGTAAGGGCAAAGGACTCTCCTCTAGTGGCCTTGGTGACGATGATGACGACGATGATGATGATGACGACGACTACGATGACAGTGAGGAAGAGGAAGCGACACGGAGAAGAGTTTTAGACGACGATGAATCCAAGAAAGAGGATATGAAAATGAGACTAAGGCAAGACGCTCACCTCTCAGTATATAGGCAGAAAATGACCAAACTCACGGGTTCACAACTAGGGCTTCCCACACAAAGTAACGGCTCAAGTGTCAATGGTGGTTCTATTCCTTCGCTCGAAGGTTTTGAATACGACTCTGAAGATGAATATGACGATGTCCCTTTAGGTATATTGAAAGCACATGGGTTCCCCAATACAGGAAGGTTGAAAACAATGAAATCGAATATTACTGGTATTGAGCCATTACAACCACCTATGGGGACTGGAAAATTATCAGGAGATGCAGTGTCTACGAGGTCGTTTCAGATGGCGCCGCAAGGTCTTGCACCACCCGCAAGTCGTACTCCAGAATTGGAAGAAGGCTACTTGGCTATGCGGAATCATTCAACTACCAACATAGCAGGTTTCAATTCCAGTATTGCTATGAATCGTGGTCTTATTGGAGAAATTGCAAAGGAGGAAGAAGCTAAAGTTAGAAGAAAATCTATGATGAATAATATTGCAGCTCAACGTACAGCCACTTTGACTGGATCGGTATTAGAGACTGTTGATAATACTTCACAAGTAGCAGCACAAAAACCAACAGAAATCCAAACACAGCTACAGCAAATGATGCAAATGCAGTCGCAAATTCTACAGCAAATCAACAACCCAGCAGGAACGAACATGACTATGCTTTCAAGAACTGGTATGACTCCGGTTCCAACACTGAAACCGCAGATGTGGAGCAGCTTTGATGTGGTTCATAATCACCAATTCTTACCACCATCAAAAGGCGGTGCTCCATCAATCAGGTCATTTGCTCCATCTGAGCATAGCATAAGGTCATATGCCGGGCAACCATCTGCAAGATACAACCCTGGGCATCAAACGCATAATAGTATGCCTATAATAGATATGAATCAGGGTGCAGGCATGAATATGGACGGCCCACCTCCAGTTCAAGGTTCATTCTCTTTACCTCAAAATCCTAATGCCAATGTCAACAAACCAGTGAACGTGGATGATGACGATGAAGATGATGACGAAGACGATGAAGCTGGATGGAAAGACATGGAACAGAAAAAAGAACGCTTAAAACAATTGTGGAAAACTCAATCTTGAATTTCACGCTAAGCTCACTGAAAATTTTAGGTATTTTATAGACATCATTTTAATTTTTTTACGGCTCTTCAATGTTGCTAGATTTATAAACTGTTAATATTTTGGGGCTCAGTACATAAAGCTTTTATATCATTTTCAATACACATTTTTCATTGAGACAGGATACTTCAATAAAGTAGCAAAAAACCGTTTGGCGATACACCTAACGTGTCTTGCGACTAAAACGCCGAATCTGTATAAAGTTCAGATTATCACTGTAGGTAGGTAAGTTTTCGGTACAAATGTCTGTACGAGCAGTACCGTAGACCTTAAGATGCGATGTCATACTTTTAAGTTTCGATTCTGTCCGGTTCCACACTCAAAAAATATATAATAAAAATCGTACACATATCCCAACGTCTCCAGCTAACATCCATAGCCTGCAACTGGTCCATCCGCCATGTCTCCATTTCTCTTCGTGATCTGGCTTCAATTGCCAATAATCCTTCCCGCGATTCTGTACGGCTACCTAGTACATTCCGATGTGCTACCACAAGAATTCAGAAACACGTCACTGTCACTCATCATAGCACACCCCGACGACGAGGCTATGTTTTTCGGGCCGCTGCTTCTACAGCTTTCGAGGCCTGAGTACGGCAACAACCTGTCAATTGTATGCTTTTCGACCGGTGACTTTGAAGGGCTCGGCTCGACGAGGGTGGGTGAGTTGCGCGCGTCGGCGAAGATATTTGGAATTGAGAATGTCGCCGTTGTGAATGAACCGGGAACGTTCCCTGACTCGCAGAGCGTTGTGTGGGATAAGAATTTGTTGTCGGCGAAGATTGAGGAGCTGGTTGATGGGAAGACGAACTTGATTACGTTTGATCAGGAAGGGGTTTCAGGACATGCGAATCATAAGGCTTTGTATGAAGCTGCAACTGTTGTGAAAGATTCAAGTTCAAGAAATGTGTATGTGCTGGAGTCGGTTCCCTTATTGAAAAAGTACGGCAGTTATTACTCAGTTTTATATGATTTTTTCAGACAACGCGTACAAGATGTTGAATTGTTACAAACGTACAAACGATATCTACCTGAGAAAGATACTAAATCCATTTGGGTGTTTTCAAGCTACCAGGAGTATTTCAAGGGTCGATCAGCTATGGTGGAGGCTCATGTCAGCCAAATGAAATGGTTTAGACATGGATGGATTACTTTATCGCGATATATGTATGTCAATAATCTATCTAAATTATAGAATGTCCATTAGCGACTATTCTTCATTTTTACTTAAATTCCGTAACCTTTCCATCTTCTGTACCTGTCTTGAATTAATGATTTTTGCATGCAAGCTCTGAGAAAACTGTCCAAGAAAGTAGTGAAGTTTTGTCTGGGCATAAAGTTCATTTAAAGCTTTTTCAACAGATATGTTTTTTGCAATTGATAATAAGGCTTGACGAAGTATTGACACCTGAGATTTAGGGGCAGCGAGGGGTATTAATTCTAACATGTCTTCGTAGTCTTCGGTTGCCCTATCGTGCTTGGATTTGTAGAATATCATCAATTGTGAGAATCGACCGCGCAAAGTTTCAGACGCAGACTTCCAGATCAGATCAAATGCATCCACGGGTGTGCTCCCAGTAGGCTCCTTAGAGTACAATGCCCACATCATTAGCGTTTCCCAGAATTTAACTGAGTTTCTTTGAGTTAGAACTATACTGTATGTCTGTTTTAGCAACTCCATCATCTTTAGTCCTCTCATTAGTTGATCACTTACACCGTAAGCGTTAATTATCGCAGTCAAAGTAGATACTTTGGGGTATATGAGTGATCCAGCTTCCACAGGTTCAAATGCTTCGTTTTCTCCATCAAATTCTTCCGTGTCTTCTTCGAATGATATAGGTGAATTTTCCATTCTGAGTTTCCATACAGATGCTAGTATTCCTTCTAGATAATCGAGCTGTCCAGCTTGTCCCAGATACAGAATGACGTATTCGTATGTGGTAGTGTTCGGTGAAACACCATCTTTGATAATTTCCGATAAAATATCTATGGCATCCCTTCGAGCTGTAGGTTCAGATTTGAGTTGTGATTTCGATCCATTGAATTTTCTCTTCCATAGCGAAGGATCAGCATTACACGATAGTCTCATGTAAGTGTTCCATAAGTTGATGTTTCTCTTGATCCCCACTTGCATTACAACATTCCAATATTTATCGACTGCCGAAAAGTCACCAATTCTCGCAGCACATTCCATAATTAGTGCCATATCAGTAGGAGTAAACATCGCATTTGCTTTTAACATGGTGTTGATTACTGCTTGAACTTTCTCTGCAGCTTGCGCCGGTTTACGGTCTTTTGCAGCTAGTTGTATCAAATCAGACCAAACGTATCTCGGGACATCGTGCAGATCCAAACTGTCCATGGATGATACCGATACAAACTGTTCCCAGACATTAGGCTTCTCGTTCTGTAAGGCATCCTGTAATGTCTCGATCTGGTTGGTTGGTACAAATCCCGATTTCTTTTTCGCAGGTTGTGGGGTTAAAATAGTGCTCTTTAAGTAAATCTGTTTGGGTTTATCCGATCTAGTGTTGCAAAGATGGGGAAATGTTGACAGATTTTTGCGACTGGATAGAGAAGTATTATTGGCCGAGCCAGTGATTCGAGGGAAACTCTTAGTCAAAAGATTTCCTGAAATACGAATTGGCATTTTTTAGAACGGCCTAAGAATGTATGTTATCGCAATACGGACCCCTTCGAGACGGGTTTTCCTCTTGTAAATTTATAGAAGAAAAAAGCACAAAAGAAGTAAGAAAGCTGAGAGTTCTTTTGAAATGGAGTTTTGAAATTTGAAAAAAAGTGAAAAGTCACGAATTCTTGGTTGAAAACGGTATTATTTTACATAATGTACCTAGCCTTCATTAGTAACTTATTTTTATATCTTGGACTTTAGCATTTGTTTTTTGAATATTAGTGTGTTTACATTTTACCAGCAATATCGTTGCTGCTACACTCCAAGTAAATGCAAAGGCTCAAGTCATGTCAGTCAAAAAATTTTAGCGCTCGACTAGATTCATTAAAAAAATCTGCTAAACTCGTTTTGATAAAAAACACAGACAGCTGCAATCTATTCTGTCTTCATTTTTTAAGATCTGACCTACCGACATCATGCCCAAGCCATGTTCTATTGCCAGTTTCAGCATTGCTGTTGAAGGGTGCTGTCATGGCCAGTTAGACAAGATCTATGATTTTATCAAACATAAAAAAGTACCTGTGGATTTAGTTTTAATATGTGGTGATTTCCAGGCAGTTCGAAATCACGAAGATCTTGATTCAATGGCTGTTCCTAAAAAGTTTAGGGAGCTTGGGAGGTTTCATAAATACTTTAATGGAAAGACCAAAGCGCCATTCCTCACCATTTTTATTGGGGGAAATCACGAATCAAGCGATTATCTACAAGAGCTATACTATGGCGGTTGGGTTGCACCGAATATATACTATCTTGGAGCCGGAGGGAGTGTTATCTATCGTGATAGACTGCGAATATCAGGGTTGTCAGGTATATATAATCACGCAGACTATAATAAACCAAGAAATGAAAAGGTCCCTCTCAGAGGCCGTCACGTCCGAAGCATATATCATGTTCGAAAGTATGAAGTTGAAAAGTTGAAAATCCTCAAAGACGTTGATATAATGTTAAGTCACGATTGGCCGAAAGGAATTGAGAATTATGGCAATTTTGGTAGCTTGTTCAGTCAGAAACCTTTCTTGAGACCAGATTCAATGTCTGGAAGATTGGGGTCTCCTGCCGCATTGGAAATTTTGAAAGCTGTCAAGCCAACTCAATGGCTAAGTGCCCATCTACATGTGAAATACACAGCCGATTTCGTTCATCAAGACGACGATATACTTTGTAACGAAGATGAAATAAAGCTGGATTTGGACTTGGAAGATAAAAGAAACCCTGATGAAATTAGCATAGACGCAAATCTAGAAGCATCACCTATGAATGTCGATGAAATAAGTTTAGACATTGACAATCCATCAAACAGCAACAACAACAAAGACGAAATTTCCCTCCCACCAGCTGAGAAGTTGACTGGTTCAGATAATGAAAACTTAAATCTCAACACGAACGAAATATCTCTAGACTTGGAGGACGCTGTTGATCAATCCGGCAGTAGCTCCATTGATAAAGCTAACCCAACAAATTCTGAACCAACACCTGAATTTAGACTGACCAAGTTTCTGGCGTTAGACAAGTGCCTTCCTCGTCGCAAATTCTTGGAATTTATCAAGTTTCCAAAGCCAGAGTTCAAGACTACTACTACACAAAACTTGAATGACACAAAAAGTAAAAAATTTTCTTCAACCTTGAAATACGACCCACAGTGGCTTGCCATTACTAAAGCATTCAACCCTTATTATCCTCACCCACAGGTGTTGCCTATACCAAAAGACATTGATGCTAAAGTTGCAGAAGCGAGAAAGTGGGTTGACGAAAATATCAAAGATCTTCGTATTCCCTTGAATTTCCCGTCTGGCAAGGGCACTAAGAAGTCCAAGCATGCACCCCCGGAAATTCGTGGACATCCTAATTCTGTCAAAAACAATCAAACTATCAGATTCTGCAAAATGCTACAAATTGAAAATATGGTATTGAAGCAAAACGGAGCTGATCTTGACGCTGATAATTATAGCTTTGCTGAATCAGAATTTTCGGATAATAGTGATACTAGTGAGAAAGAAAATTTGGGCGATAAATCGCTAAAAGGCAAAAATCAAACAAAAGAAGATGTGGATGCCGATCTGGAAAACCATCAAACTAAAAGCGACAGCCCAACAGAACCCCCTGTAAATACCATAGTTGACCCTGATTTGAACAAATCAGAAAATGATTCGTTGATGCCTATGGGAACCTCCAAAAAACAAGTTGAGAAAGAAGAGCAGACAAGAAAGAGAAGGTTGTCAACTTTGGATTATGAACCAAATTCATCTGATAGTGATTAAGGACTTCGCGGCTGCATTATTACTATAAGGTTGGGTATAATTGGGTATGCTCGTATTACTATAGCTGCGGCTACGACTATGAATGGTTCTGACAACGGCCGTCTTACGGTGGGTTTAATCCGAGGATTATGATTCGACTGTTCAAATAAAGTGGTCTCGTAATACATTCCCAAACTTTTGCAAAGGATATATAATATGTTGTAATCTATACTAATTTACGATTGTGAGAGACTCATTGTTGTGTGAGTTTATCTCAGCTTGTTACGCGATTGGTGAGGCGATAGATTGGTGGTTTACCTACATTGGGCAGTCCTACCAAATCGGATATCTATTGGCAGTATTAAGTAGTAAGATACTCAAACCCGTACGTACACTTGCAATAATTTTTCATTTTTTTTCAGCACAAAGCAAAAAAAAACCTAATTAAGCCACCTAACCTTTTTCTTCCTCCTCCTCCTCCTCATCTTCTGTCATCACTCCTCCATCACCATCATCGCCATCCATTCAAATATACACATATAGACAATGGCTTCCCAATTACGTCTGCTTGACCTTGTCAACCCTTTTTTGCCCATTCTACCAGAGATCGAGCAGCCTATTAGGAAAGTCTCTTTTGATGAGAAAATCGTCTGGACCGTGGTAACTGGTCTTGCGTTCTTCGTCATGTCGGAAATTCCTCTGTACGGAATCTTTTCATCGGACACAAGTGACCCTCTGTACTGGCTCAGAACTATTCTTGCCAGTTCTCGGGGAACTTTGATGGAACTGGGAACTACTCCTATTGTTACGTCTGGTTTGATTTTCCAACTGTTGGGTGGTGCTCAAATCTTAAACGTTAATTTCGATCTCAAGAGTGACAGAGAATTGTTCCAAAGTGCTCAAAAGCTTTTGGCTATCTTGTTGACTGTTGCTCAAGCTGTCGCTGTTGTTTTCTCTGGGCTCTACGGATCTCCTTCTGAGCTCGGACTAGGTGTCACAGCTCTGCTTATCGTTCAGCTTATTGTCGCTGGTATTTTCGTGATTCTTATGGATGAAATTTTCGATAAGGACTATGGTATTGGCCCCGGTATTGCGTTTTTCACTTCGTTGAGTGTTTCGCAACAAATCATGTGGAAGGCCTTTTCTCTTTCTTCTGACGACTACGGTAGAGGTACTGAATATACTGGTGCTGTTGTCGCATTTTTCCATTTGCTTTGGACCAGAAACGACTACAAGCAAGCTATTGTTGAAGCCTTCTTCAGAACTCACTTGCCTAATCTTATGCAAGTTTATATCACTATCTTCACCTTTATGATTTCTACCTACTTGCTGTCTTTCAGAGTTGATATTCCTATCAAGTCTACCAAGATGCGTGCCAGTGTTACAAACTACCCTGTCAGACTTCTTTACACGGGATCTATGCCAATTTATCTTTTGACCTCTTTCACTGCTAACATCTCTTTGCTATCACAAGCTTTGTACAAACAATTCCCTAGCAACTTACTTGTCCGCATCTTCGGTACTTGGGAATCGCGTGCCGGTACCAACCAATCTTTCGCTGTCTCAGGTCTCGCTTACTACATTCAACCTCCATTCAACGTTGCAGAGGCACTCTACAACCCTGTCAAGACTGTGTTGTACGGTGTCTTTGTCGTTGTGTCTTGTGCAGTGTTTGCCAAGACCTGGACTGAAATTTCAGGATCCTCTCCCCGTGATGTTGCTAAGACCTTCAAGCAACAAGGAGTTGTTATTATTGGACACCGTGATGTTTCCATGACCAAGGAGTTGAGAAGGATCATTCCTACTGCTGCATCCGTTGGTGGAGCTATTGTCGGGTTGCTTGTAGTTGCATCCGATGTTCTTGGATCATTGGGTGGTGGTACTGCTATTTTGGTTACTGTGACAGCTATTCAAAACTACTATGAAATTCTTGCGCAAGAAGGAGGACTTGTTAATAGTCAAGCCGGCCAATTCCTTAGAGGATAAAGGAAATTCACATTGCATAATGGTTTGAGGTGGAGTCTGGTTGTTGTTGTTGTTTTTTCCACTTTTTTTCAACGAATGATATTTCTTTCTTTCTTTTTACTATCGTCTAATCATGTTAATTCTATTACCACGTTTGCTACGTTTAGATTTGCTTTGTGAGGAGGGAGGAAAAAAGATTACTTGTAGAGAAAAGAGGAATAAAAAAAGGTACAATGATTAAGATGGAGAGTTTTTTTGACAACAGGTTATAGATGGGGAATTGGGTTTTTTTTTATATCTTTCAATCGATAATAGGAAATATTTAGGAGGAGAAGGTATATAAGCATAGGCCTTGAGAAGTAGAGAAAAGATGGAAAAAAAAATAGATGAAAAAAAAAATTATAATTTTGGTGTATCTTTGTATAATATGTGTATGTGTTTTTTGAATGTACTGTATGAAAAAATAAAAAAATTGAAAAGAAAAAACTGTTCTGTACTGGTATGAATGATGATGGATGTCAAGATGTTTGAGGAAGAACTTGTTCTGTGGGGGGAGAAAGTTAGTGTACGAAATAAACATAAAATACCCAATTAAACAACTCCCTTTGCAAATCTTCGTTCGTAATCTAACCTCCCATATCGATCAGAAAAAGTATCATCACCCGTTCAAAAACTTCAGCTTTTAAAGTGTATAAAGTAGAATTCGTTCAATACACAAAAGATCATCTATTTAATACATATCTATTGTTCCCAAACTAAGAATAAAATAATAAGTAGTTCATGTAAATTTATAAACTTTTTAGAGAAGAATAAAAAGATTTTGAAAAAGATTAATAAAAAAATTAACATAAAACAGCGTAAACAAACATTATGTGTATATAAAAATGAGAGCCTCCTTCCACGCCCATGACACGCTTTCATTTTACCTTCCCACTGTACAGCGCATACACCTAGACACAGCAAGAAGGAAGGATGGTGATACAGAAAAACAAGATACCACCTTTTTGACTTTTGCTCAAGTACATTTCAAACACCGATGCAATCCACACTTCCGTCTCTAGCTAAAAAATAGAAATAAATTAAGAAAAGAGGCATTCCAACATTACTGTACAGTACAGTAACTTCAACACCTACTCACTTCTCGCCCGCACCTCCACTTTTACTCTTCTTTTTGCTATCACCTTTCACCTTTTTCTTTTCCCTTCTTTTATCCTTTTTCAATCTCTTCTTTTCAGCTTTACGTTCCTTTTTGTCCTTTCTAATTTTGACCTGGACATTAAGCCGTCCCACACTGTTCCAGATACGGTCGTCCACTTTGACCGGGAGCTTGCGGCCGTAAAGACATTGGTCAACTAACCACATGCCAACTAAAAACCCTTCGCGGTCTAGACAGCCGTCGTGGCGCCGGTCGACTAGGTCCCAGATCCGGGACAGCGTCGATGTACTTAGTCGCGAACGTAGCCATAAAGACCGCACCACCAGGCCGTGTATCTGCTGCATGGGATCGTCCTCGAAATTGACAGGTTTCTTATTATCTTCCGTATTGAACTTCTCTTCCGAGGGCACTGGTTTCTCATCGTCAAATTCCTCCGCTTCCGAATCGCTGTCGGTGTCGGCTGAATCGGAGGATTCCATAGAAGAAACGTCCGAGGTTTCCTCCTCTTCCTGTGGATATAAGAATGGTATATGTATTCCTCTATTGGTCGCCCATAAACCTTCGTACCTTTTTCTTTCATTATCCGTAAGTACAAATGCATCGTTGTGGTGCTTCCACGGCTTATCTTCGTTGAACGACTTTTTGCGTTCTTTTCTCATTGTCATTTTTATTGTTGGGAAATCTTCATTATTAGTATTAGAATTAAAATTATGCTCATTAAGACTTGTTTGATGGTGATGATGATGATGACTAGTTGGATATACAGGTTTTAGTTTCTCTTTGACACGTCCGAAAAACCCCTTATGTGGGGTAATTTGTAACCTATAGGCATCTGTTTTTTCCCTCGCTGCTAGAGCTGCCATTAATGGTACCGAGCTACCTTTACTTGATACTGAATCAAAAGATCTCCGTTGATACTGTGCAGCCGGTGAAGAACTGAGAGGCCCTCCATTCACGGAGAACGTAGTTCCATTCGAAGGACTCGTCACACCGGAGCTTTCCTGACTCGTCCCAGTTCTGACCGATTTTTTCGCGTCCCGAAGAGTTGTTCTCGCCAGCCCAGTTCCCACCTGTGGCGGGACTATATTCAAAGACGGTGTTTGCGCATTAGGTGAAGGTGTTACAACAGAAGCGCTTTTTTTGTGTAATTTTTTGGAACCCGTTGATTTGGGTCTTTCCTTTGTTGTGCTTATAGCACCACCTCCTTGTGCACTGGGATTGAGGTGCGAAGGAGATTCGGGAGTTCGAATGGAACGTACTACATCCGCGCTAACTGGTCGCTGTTTCGTGAGTTTTGGAGGTTCGAGGTGTATGGTAGAAGGCGACGTACGTTTCGGAGATATGCTGGACCGTGAGTTTATTTTCGATGATTGTTCTGTATTTTCGTGCGAGAGTTGCTGGTGGTGGGTCAGTAGCGGTATATTATTAAGAGATCTGCGCGGTATTGGTGACAAGACATGGTTTTCCGATCGTATTGGGCTTATGTCTCTACTAGCACTATCTATCGAAGTTCGCGGTGTTTGTTTTTTCACAGATTTCCCATTTTCTGCTTTCTGTGCTGCTGCCGCCGAATTCGGGTGTATGTCAGTTGAAGTTCTCGACGATTGCTGTTCTTTGTCTGTTGGGGGTGCTGTTAGAACAGACTTTTTCGCAGCTGCCAACGACGAGGCTGATGGCGGTTGAGGATGCAGTTGGTCAGGGGGTTTCTTTTCCTGGAGTTTTTTCAGCGACCTGGTTGGCGATTTTGACTTTGGTGTAGGCTGGAGTTGTGATTGGGATTGTGATCGGGCTTGAACCGGTCTCTGATTGACACTGGCTAACGCAGCAGCTGTTGCGGCAGCTGAAGGTTTGACCGTGCCTGTGTGTTGATTCGGCATATCATTCAAGATACTTTCCACGGCACAACTGGCAGAATAATAAGAGAGTGGACGTGTGTAGGTAGAAGAAGCTAAGGGAAAGTAGAGATTTTTAATGTAATTTGAATCCACAGGAAGGGTGAGACCTCGATATTATGGAAGGAAAAGATGGGAAGGAGGAAAGAAGAGTGTATGTAGGGATTTTCTTGAATGTGTTATAAGCAAGTAAGCAGTTAGAGAGATATTAAATTTTTATGTAGCCCTGAATAGAGTAAATAAAAATAAAAACAAAAAAAGATTAAAATTAGGAAAACATAAATTCAAGGGGGAAAAAGAGAAGGAAAAAAATACCGGGAGGATGACCATAACAAATTTCTAGCTTGACAGCTGTTCTGCTATTCAAGTCAGCATCATACATTTTCCAGCTAAATTGCAGGTACTGCTCGTCTCGAAGGGTATATCTGAGTATGTAAATGTTTACATACATTTGATGCTGATGCTAATAGTTATGCGCTTTTTCATTGACCTAACAAATGTCTGAATGAATCAATAAGCACAAAAGAACCAACTTATGTATACAATGAATCCATACCAACCCAGAAATAAAGATTGTTTTTCTACTAAATCGAATCACTCTCCAAAATCGGAAAAACAAAACTCCACGACAACGGTTTTTTATTCTGTTCAATTTGCAACCCGCCCAGACCCCATCACACCCTCGACACAACAATCCCATACGCCCGTCGTAATGGTCATGACCCTCCTCAACCACCAACCAATTCAGTTTCATGTCCAAAAACACCGATGGTCCTGTGTAACAAAGTACTGTGCGTCAAACATCACATCGTCAGCACGCGTGTCTGTACACTTTGTGCGTGCGCACATATAAACACCACAACACATCGCCAGCCCCCGGTTTTCCAACCGCGTCCAATCCCGTACATTTTTTATTTTATTTTATTTGACCCAGATGCTTTTCTAGCTTTTCCCTTTTCAAAAAAAACAAAAAATAAGCGTACTACACAGCAGAACCGGGTTATTTGATTTAATAAATAATCAAATAATAGCTGAACTCCGTTCAAGAACGGGTGAAAATTGAAAATTGAAATCACGCTTGGAGGTGGTGGTTGCATAAATACCTGTGTTGATGATCTATATATAAATCCTGCACCACACCGCTTACCGCTAACACCTGGTTGATCAGATCATGTATTAGTTCTGAGATACACTAAACTAACCTGAATACAAAAGCCATCTTCACCTTAGTTAGTATCTATTGTTCTATAACTTATATATAAGTCAAGTTGATTAGCATAAGTAGAAACCATCCATGTCCGCTGTAAAAATTATCAATATCCAGACCCTTTCTACCTTCTGTAATTGACGATTGTACAATTTTTAACCTTCAAATTTGAGCCTTTCCAACAATGAACATGGCGGCTAGTTTTATGTTCTATATAAAAAAGTCCCAACACTTTTTTTTTTGGTTTGCTTCCTTCTCTCATTTAGGAGATACTGTGGTGTGTACCTGCACAATTATCTGCTAGTCGACTCGCAACCCAGCTTACAAAGATTTCTATTTTTAGCTACGTTTACCCTGACCCCACGCCAGCCTCAGTTTTTCTTTTTTTCCGCAGCAGGATAGCAGGTATTGTCTATTTTATAAATTCGATATTCAAGGTCATATCTTGTTTTTATATCCGTTCCACCTTCTCAAGTGTTTCCACATCAAGTACTGTATTGGCAGTGTAAAGTACAGTTATACACCGGCCAGTACACAAAGAATTTGTAGTCAAAAGTGTGTACAATGGCATCTAGTAGCAATCAATCGAAATCGTATCAATACATACTACACGACAGAAAAACACTCTCTCTTCGATGATTTACGGTATATATATATGGAGAACGAGACATGTTGAATTTTTGGCATGTTTTCGCTTGGAAGTGGACCACTGATGGTCGTAAACTTGGCATGTGGTAGGTTCACGAGTTGACGTGAAGATCATGACAATATAATGTTTTAATACAAAATAAAAATAAAAAGATTTGCTTGACGAATCTTTTTGTTTGCTCAAGTTTGGTAGTGGTGGAGAATATCTTAGAGGGAGGGCTTTGGTAATTTTTGGGAGTAGAGCTATCGGTTTACGATAAAAAAATGTTGTACCATCTTGGCGGATACTGGAGACTCGTTTTTGACATATGGAATAGATGTACTGTAGGTAATATGGTAGATTAGCTTGATCTTCTGATCCTAACTTCTTGTCATTGTTACCAATTACCATCATCTACCTTACTTGTAACCGTGAACGTACAGTACAGGATACAATTCCGACCTTCCAAACCTTCATCTGTTCTTCTATTCTCTCCCGAGATGAATCCAACGCAATCCAGAACAGAATCATACTTTAGCATAACACACACAAAATTGTCAAGTCCACAAACAAATTATCGTTTCGTTTCCAAAAACAATTAACCTCCACGATCTCTCTTTTTTTTTCTTCATTTGTATAGGAATAGTACCTACGGATCATCTACAAACAAATGGCTTGTCCGTTCCATTAAGGCAAACTAGAACAAACACAACCTCTAACTTTTTCCCACGATGGACCCTTACTTTAGGTTTGGTCTAGGTACCGTACATATTACCGGCACTACAGTACTAGCGTACCAATCTTCATTTTGGGTTTTACTCTTGAAAAGATTTTCTTATGTAAATTACATCTGACAAGAAGAAGACTGAAGAAAAAAAAACCGCTCAAGATCCTCTCATGACTTTTGTGAGTTGACCTCAAACAACAAACAACCTCCTTACAAATTAGTGCAATTTATGTTTCAATTATATATGATTATATGCTAAATTCAACAATATAAATAGATTTGTTTGATTTTAAATAGGTATGATGAGAATAATTATAATAATAAAATAAAAACACAACAATAAAAGTAGAAAAAACGACAATAACAACAATAGTAATAAAAAAAAATAATAATAATAAAGATTAAAGGAGAGAAGATCGATCAGCCAAACAGAAAAAGGCTGCTTGGAATAAATAACAAAAAATAATTTCTCAAACGGAAACAATTGGCCCTCCCAATATAAACGATAGAATAGGATGAATAATCATAAACAAAAAACCAGAACCATCTCGTTCCAGCAATCTGTAGTATGAAAATATAACAATGACGATGATAATATAAAGCAACTTCGAGACATCAGCAAATTGTACCTCACATTCCACCAGCTGCTCCTCCATTTTCATCAATCCCTGTAGTTACAGGCTTGGAAACATATGGATTGCCACTCATATAAGAAGCAGATGTATTATAAAGATTACCTCGCTCGCTTGCATAGTTAGATGTGTGACCACTAAGTGTATTCCTCATTTTCAAGCTTGGCTGTTTACTAGGGCCGGGAATCTGCGGTGCTTGTGAGCTGTATGCCATAGATCTCATGGTGCTTCTTCTATCCAACCCTAAAACGCTTTCAGCTGTCAAAGAATTGTTTCTAGACTTGCTCAATATTCTAGAGTCAACATTGGCGTAGCCATTGCTTGCTCCAAAGTCCAAGCCAAGTCCCAATGAAGCTTCATCAATCAACTGGGCTCTTTCTGCAGCTCTATTGGGAACTTGATTTTGATAGACGCTAGGATTCATTGAAGCTAATGATACTCCAGAGTTTGAGTTCCGTATAGATGAGCGACGCCTTTGGTTTCTCATTGCTGTAAGTTGCATCATATCAATATTGTCGGGATTGGGTAGAGGCGCTGGGGGCTGGACAGACGGAGGACGTTGTTGTTGCAGTGATTGTCTCATAGACATGCTGCTTCGGGGAGGATAGTTGGGTGTAAATTGGCCGTTTACCGAAGGCGGAGAAGGATAGCTGTTTACATTGCTGGCAGAACCATTCAAACCGATTGAAGGTGTATATTGGTTCTTGAGATGTTGAGGTACATTCTGATAACTAACTGAGCGATGAAACATGTTGACGTTGAGAGGTTGCTTGGGTGGTGAATAGCTTTCACGTTTGAGCAACTCTTCGCGTTCGTTGAGCTTTGCTTCACGTTTATTCAGCATCATTTCTCGTTCTTCGAGTTCTTTACGTTTGCGGTCCAACATAGCATCCAATTCAGTAGATCTCGAAGTGGTGGAAGGAGGACCTTTATTCGTGCTCGACTTTCTTTCCAAGAAAATAGAATTATTATTGAGTGAAGGTGTGTTGTAATTTACCAGCTGAGAAATGAAGGCAAAAGTGGACTCTAGATAAGGTGTTCTAATACCGTACTCATCAGCTAGTAGAATTGGTTGCAAAATTAATAGGTCTGCGTAAATTGGTAACGAATGGTAGTAGTTGTAGAACAAAGTGGGTGCATCACTATACAACGGATTAGAATTAGAATAAGTTAAAGAAGAAGAAGAAGATGTTGAACTGGGAGGTGAATAGTTGATATTGAATGAAGAGTCGGCCAAGTTGCTGTTTCCATTTGTTGTGCGATTGGACAATGATTTTGGTGAAAAGGAGTCGACAAATTCTTGAGTAGCTTGCGCCAAATAGTTTGCTGGGAATATACACTTTGAATGTTGCTTAGCCAGGGCCATAAGTTCCGCTACTATCCCTGAAAACAGTGGTTTCGACAAGACGTTGTTAATCAAGGTTTGCGGTGTTGAGGCTTCCAAGATGACAGATAGAGGCTGGAATGCAATAGCTGGTATCGATTCAAACCATTGCAATTTTTCGTAGTCTGGATTTATGGATGCGTCGACGCCTGCCTCTTGAAATGCATGAACTAGTGACTTAAGTTTATCTTGAAAAATTCCATTATCAGCAAATTTAGGGGATAAAGGAGATATCATTGTTTTCGTGTTCTCACCATCGTTGATCAAAAAGAGCGAGTCAGTTCCAGAAGGAGGAGCGAAACGAAGTTTTGTTTGAGTGGATATTGCACAAACGGGGTTATCTGGGAATTTATCTTCAATCAGGGAATGTAACCCAACATGGTTAGTAGAATCTACTAGAATTATAGTAGAATTGGGAGTCACGATAGAGCTAGAAGCTATCGTCTTGTGAAAGGAGTAGAGGTCCTTTAAATTGGTAGGAGAAAAAAGGACGTAGTCGAAATTCGCACTAACCAAGGCCAAACTGGAAGGGTCGTATATGTTTTCGGGTAAAAACAGACTCGTATTTGAAGGGTGCAAAGAGGTTGTTGACGACGACAGCTTTGATGACTTTATGGAGAAAGCTTTTTCATTGTGATCTAGTTTCCAGGCTATTGAACATTCAAACGCCTGTTGTTGTAAGCGCCACGTATAAAAGGTCGAGTAGGGAGAGCATCCAATTGAAAAAATAGAAGGGTGCATATTTGGACTGATGTTGACGTGAATGAGGCGGGACTGGCAGATACTGAGACAAAACAGTGGTACTCCTTTTCTGTGTCGAGTAAATGTGATCTAATTGTCGTAAGGAGGAGGATAGACCAGATATAAGAGCGAAGAGTGCAAGTTAAGTGATCAGTAATGGGAATAAAACGTACCACTACCAACTATAATAAATAGAGACAAATTGGTTGTAAATGGCTAAACAATAGGATGTAAACGAGTGGTGAAACAAACACAGCAGGCTACAGAAATAGCTCGTCGTATTGGGCGTTAGCAGCAAGAAGTGTGGAACTTGGTGATAATTGTAAGGGAAGGGCAGCAGCAACAGCAGTGGTACAGGAGAGTGTTTGTGAAGAGAAGAAAGAAAAAAAGAATAAAAACTTGAAAGAACGAGAGGTGGGTAAGTTAAGGAAGAAAAATTATAAAAATTATAAAAATTGTAAAAATTGTAAAAATTGTAAAAAAAAAAAAAAAAAAAAAAGTTCTGTAGTAACTACTAGTAACTCTGAACTAAAGCTAAGTTGAGCTGAGCAGTGTGCGCACACATAATGGAACAAGTAAATTATATAAAGAGAAGAAAAAAAGAAACTGGCCGTAAACTTTAAAATTTTTTGGCTTGAAAAAGCAAATTATTTAAGTTTTCACTTTTTTTCTTTGGTCAATAGCAAAAATCACAAAATCTACTAACTCTAGTGCTGACGGCCATGATTGCATGTTGTGATTTGTGATTCAAGTAGTCATTTATGGTCATTTAGATATATATAAATGTATATAGGTGCCCAAGCATCTGTTTCTACGCCTTGTTAAGAACGGGTTTTGGAGCTGGCCTGTCCGCCATGTGGGCATTTGTAGCCTTACTTCACAGGTCAACTTTAGTACTTTCCAACCATCTCGGCACAGATATCTGACGATGGAATTCTCTCAAATAGTATTTACCAAATCATCTCTCTCGTTACTTGTCCAACTTACAGCTATGTACTAAAATTGCTTCGGTGTGTTGCGACAAACCTGAAGCCAGCAAGGTTTCAACAACATCCGGACATATTCAAAGATCAGGATGGTTTATTACAAAGAGTCAACAATCTGATCGGTGATAACAACCAGCATTGAGATCGTTGGTAAGAGCTTGGTTTAATTTCATGCTGCCTCACTCGTCATAATTCAAGGTACCTGAGTTAGTTCAATTCAATCCTTTCCCGAATCAATTGGAATCAGCTTAAACTTACCTAAATTTCATTTTATTCCAGTTGAACCCCTTTCGCAACGTCAATCCGAAGGTCACAAATGGCATTTACTTTCCACATCCGCTTTTTCTAGAACCGACCGATATCTTATCATGTGTATTAAATACTAAGGCATCTGCACCATGAAAATCGGCCTGTACAGGTGAGAATGAAACAACACCAGTTAACCTAAATGGGATATTTCCTTGGACTTCCCAATGTACGGTACGCTGCTATACGACCTTTGGCTTGCAATAAGTCTATTCATTTCATGGCAAGCACCGGTCGGTCGCAACGTTCAGAATTACCATATTGGAAATGCTGCAAGTGCTACAAGCTCTCGAGTAGAGTACTGATCAGTAAAGTTGGCTGGACTGGACTGGAAATAACTCGACTCGGCAACCAGAGTCTGTCTACGCCTAACTTAAACGCCAAAATTGAATGACGTCTTGTTCAATGTGTTTCACTAATAATTCCCTATATACTGAACTGTAATATAACTACTGATGGTTCCAATCCGTCAGGCGTGGAAGTCTGAGTCTGGGTCGTGATTCTTGAGCTGTGTTGCTTTGTAAAGTTTAATTTACTTTGTGTATGGGCAATTGAACCTCCTCAGCCTACCCTACAGTTTCTAGCATAGCCTTCTAGTAGGTTTGAGTTGTCCCCCCAGCAATCTGTACAACTTATGATACCTTGCAAAGCTAAAAAAGAGTAGAGTTTAGGGGAGGGAAGAAAATAAATAAGCAGCTAGCCTAATTGCAGTGCTAACCACCTTAAATGCATAGGTTTTTTTTCTGGAATAGCCTAACTCAAATCGACAATTCGCTCATAATATGGTCAATAATAATGTCTTGCAAAAGAGTGTTAAAAACACCTTTAATTATTACTACGTAGCTAATTATCGTCATGTTGTGGTTAAATTAGGGCACATAGATATAGTTATATCGCTAAACTTTTTTGAATGTTGGACTTCTGGCACCACGATTACTATCTAATTATCTTACACTAAGCTGGTGATTTTTAAAAGCATGCAGGTGCGGGTCCTATATGACAGTAGTCCCAAGTATAAGGTGATTTGAGATTCCAATCGCAGATCAAAGTGGTGCTTGAATATTCAAAAAGCACTTTAGGCCGTTATGTAACAAATTCAATCACAGCGTGAAGCATTAAACAGTTAATCGATGGTAAATTTTACGCAATGCTGCCTTATATTGGGAAGAACGTACGAACTCGACTTCCAGATCTCCGGCCCATAAAGTGTATATATGGCACTCATCTGTTGGCTTTTCAAGAGACTGTAAACATTTTGTATCACATTTCGAAACAGAAGTCTATTGTTATTTTGCAATGGGCTCTGTACTTTCTAGGCTGAAGATTTATTTTGAGCTAAACTGCCATCTCTGTAATACATTCCTTTCACTGCAGATGCTCTAAGCCCTCTTTATTATCTGCAATCCTCCATGTTACTACCATCTGTTAAATATCACAAGTAAATCTACGTAGAGCATGTTTTTTGTAGTTCTCAACAATCAATACTTGGTCACAATGAAACCAGCAGTAGCGACAATTCCATGAATCTTGGTTCACATATATTTTTTGATTCTCGATAAATCTCAGACAGTCTGTAAAATCAAACTCAGGATTAGAGTAAAAACCGCCCCACCAGTAGGACTTGGTCTAGTGGGGTACAAAATCTTATTAATATTACCATTCAGGCTCCAGATCCGTGGTCACTTGCTGACCACTCATATAGATTATCGAAATAATCTTTTTTTTTGTTGTAAATAGAAGCGACACTTTCTACTTCGTTTCATAATAAACATCCTTGCAATAAAATGCAATCCAACGCTGTGTTTGGTTGAATGAATGACTATGCTCAACCAATCTGTGTTTTTAACTTTCTCATTATCAATATCAATACGAAAGTTTTTACACGTAAACTGTATTCGATGTGCCGGCGCCGCCATGAACTTGCGCTAAAGAACCACCTTTTCGTTAGAAAACGTTAAGGAGCATTCAATCACTTTTCTTTCTGCAAGTCAAAAAGTTGTGTCTGTCTGTACGTATTCAACAACACCCATGGCTGGCATGACCAAACGGTTTTGGTGATCGACTTTTCCTTAAGATAAAGTTGTGACAATACCGCCCGCACACAAGAAAGCCTCGAGTTGCGTTGCCGGAATGAAAGGAGGCAAGCTTTGGATATGCTTGAATCATGTTTCACCTCCTCGTCGTGCTTGGGGGTTTGAAGCAATTAATGTAGGTTTATATAATGTTCAACTCTATAATATAAATTAATATCCACAGTTTATTATGGACAGAAGTTTTGGCTCTTTCAGTTAAAATAAGTAAAATTGCCGAATTGGGAAACTAGCTTTATAATAATATTAAGTACTGTACAATTTTGTGTTATGTGGATATCGATCAGCGAACTATACATGATGCTAAGTGCGTACATACAATGCTAAGCTGAAAATTAACACTCTTTGCAAACTTGCTTTTAAGATGGACGTGAAATGTATGATGTTGGTTGTATATTCGTTTTACTTTAGCGTATATTCTGTAGGCAATTCACTTTCTAAGACTAGACAATGTCATAATCAAAAAGATTTCTCCTATATCCAGTGATAACCATAAGCTTCAAATAAAATGCCAAATCGCTGCACTATAACACCTGCTTGAATTCTGTAGCCCTGAAGCCCTTAGGCGCATGTCAAGCACGATCTTTTCAATCAATAGGTTTGTGGTTCTACGACAGAGGAGTTGTGGTGTAACGTACTGAATTCTTATTTTTCTGGTCACTTCGCTTACTGCACATTGTCAAAGGCGGCGGTGAATAATTTTTAGCCCAGTATAGCTGAATCAAGGGTTTTGTTGCGGCAATAGTGTACGTATGCTATGGCTAGCAAAGGTGGTGATGAACTTGTGCAATAGCCTATTGCGATACAAATAAAACTCAAGCTCTTCACAGATCATGTCATTTGTTCCCCAGAACAAGCGTGGAAAAACGAGTTTTTATGGTAGAAAATAGTTATAAATAAATATATAGATAGTTCATGTCACTTAGCCAGATGTCAAATTTACCATTTTGAACAAAATCTTTTTGTTTAGCCGTAGTTTACAAAGAATAAGCATAGCTTAATAAAGAGTCGCTACTAGTTTCTATCAAGACCCTGAGTTTAGCTGCTTTATAAAGACTCAAGTCGATTTTATTTATTTTGTTAAAAGCTTTTGTTGATCTGCTCTACTGATGTAGCTGGCACCCGTGAAGTTAGTAAAACAAGAATGCAATGTCTCGGTTGGTGCGAGTGGCTTAAAAGCCGAGGTCTGGGTTGCTTCCACCTTGAATCGTGGTATACTGAAGAACGAAAGAAAAAAAAAAGTGATCAAGATTTGGAACAAAGATAGTCACGGTCGTTCTAAATTCTTCGAAAGTGAAAGTTCAAGCTCCCATACCAAACTCAATTGTGTATAAAGCATGAAGGTGAATATATGAGTGGTTTATATAAGAATAGTTTGTTGAAGCTTGACTATAGTTTGACGATGAAAAGGTAGCTAATATTCTTAGGTTGGCCGTCTAAGCTCGAGATACACTTTAAATAAATGATTGTAATTCTTCAGCGAGCCTAGCAAATATGTTCCTAACCGTACAAGTGGTTGTTTTATTTAGAGACATGAACAATATTCCATTTTTCTCAATATATGAAGCAACAGAGATACTCATGTCCTAATTTTAGCATCAATATTCTGGATCATTTACTTAGGGGTCTTCTTTCTCTCTACGTCACATCACGTCCCACAAAGCCGTTAGCTCTCTTTATGCATCATCACCCAAACTAAAAACCCTCAAGCCTAATTAAACAAGCTTTTCTATAAGTTTAGTCGCTGGATAGCGATCGGCTTCTGGGAACAGGTTTGGCCTTTTTTATTGTAGTAAAAGTGTGTATATAAACAACGAGGTAGACAAGAATCGAAATCTTTAAAGAACATTTTTGTTTTGTTGGCTTGGTGCTAGAACGGACTTGGATAATTAGTTCAGCAGCTTGAATGAAGAGTAATAAACTTAGCACCAGTGTATTAATAGTAAGGTGTATATGACGGAGTTATGTTAAGTCAAACTCATTACAGTATCAAACATTTATATGTCTACTAATCAGATATGAAATGTTTGTCATTACCAAAGAAAATGTCGGGTGTATTTTTAGTTATTTAGCCTCCGTTCCGAATCAAGATGCATTTATTTAGACTGTGATTGCAATTTGAAACTCAGAAGCATCAGTTATGGCTCCGTTCTGCGATAGCCTATCAAAGACACTATTGTGTTCAAAGAGGTATAGTTGCTTTCAACAGAACATCAGGTCTAACAGACAGTATATAACAAGCTTTGATGGAGGTGGCCAAATCTGTCAGACAACTGTCCGTTTATTTATTCCTCCGTTATCAGCTTATTGTTCCATTTAGAACAGCAGCTTATAGAAGTTTAAACCACTACTGTAAATGCAAATAGTTGAAATAATGATGGAAAGGACATGTAAATTTGATTCAGTAAGTAAAATTGAACCTTTCGCGCTGCGACGAGTGTCAGTTGTGCCCCCATCACAAATCAGCGAAATCACAAAGCCTGAATAAAGATCTCAACGTAGTTTATAACCAAACGGCATCCATCACCCGGAGAGAAGTACATTTCTGATGTTCCTTGCAAAGTTTTTTTCTTCTTTCACTTTAGTACTTTACACAAAGAAAACAAGCTTTATTGTGTTACTATAAACAAGTATAAGATTTCGGATCAACACTTTTACTCAAAGCTATTTGTTGTTAGTCGTTGTTCCATAACGGTAAACATACTCTGGATGGAGTAAGGATTGTCAGAGACTAGATTTAAAAGGGCTTTTCTATTGTACATGTTATAGACCAGAGCACAGTTTTTATCCACTTCTCGAAATAGCCATAGTATAACTACTCACAATTTTCGAGGTTTTTACTTTAGGACTATCTTTTTGAGCTTTTCCATCTTAGCATAAGGATAGACTTTATAAATTGATATATAGATACTGGTGTGCTGCTTTCCGTTGCATGGCAGATATCTGCTTCTATTATACAATCGTGTGACCATGAGCTTACCAAAGTAGAAGACGACACTCTGAATATGAATGAACAGATCAAGTAGGTGTATCTCGTTTTGCAGCGCCCATTGTGAATCAAATTACGTTAATTAAATTGTGGGAACTCTTTCATTAATTTTAGTAGCAATTGGCTCAATACTAACCGATCTTCAACCACATAACCTAGACTTCGATACAAAATTATCAAGTGAGTTTTTCTCGATCTCTGTGTTAGACAGAGCAAGAAAGCTAATTGGTAGGTGGACCCTGAAAAAAAGTACAAAAAATAAATGCCTCGAGCCGGATTCGAACCGACGATCTCGTCATTACTAGTGACGCGCCTTACCAACTTGGCCATCAAGGCTTTTCTTATCAAAAAAATTTTTAACATCTACATCATATACAAAATAGAAATTTGTAAAATTGACCTTACACCGTTACTTATACACAGAACTCCATAATCTGCCCAATAATTTATTGACTGCCATTTTACAAAGAAAACCCACAAACTGTAATACCAAGCCAATGTTGGTGCACAAATTTTTAGATATTTGTGAGCAGATGATAGACCGGGGCGCAGCTACAGTATGTTGCACTATAAACCTTTTTCAATAAGGTTTGTATAGCTCAGTGGTAGAGCGAAAGATTGCAAATCTTTAGGTCCCCGGTTCGATCCCGGGTGCAAACTTTTTGTTTCCTTGTGTTCTAGGAATATGCTAAAGACGCGTTTCTTGATATTTCCTTTTTTGGTTAAATAATTGGAAAATAAACGCGTCAACTTGTGTGTGTTTCCCACTTGTTTATATTTTTTTCCTTTCAATTTTTTCCATTACATTTCTTACCTCCTTTTCACTTCCTTTCATCAGTTTCGTTCTTTGTAATTACTATTCAATTAAAGGATTATCGTGAATATTTTGGAGAGAAATGAACTCAGCTTTATTGCCCACTACTAAGATAGATGTCAACTATGGCGAAGTTAAAGGTATTTTGATGTTAATTGTTTGTATTTCTCGAATTGTTTACTAACGTGTTAAAACTAGAGGCCTTGACTTCTTTCATGAGAGAGTTCAAAGATGGTGTGAGAACTACCGGGGATATTGATATGGAACACCCAAATCTTGACGACTACTACAATCTACCAAAATATATGACTATACTACAAAAAGTGTCTAATAGAGAGCTGGACACGATTCTGATTGAATTGGACGATGCGAAAACCTTTTTCACCCAAAGAGATGCTGAGGAAAACTCAGAGACGATGAAAGTTTTTGAAGAAATCTTGAAAAATTGTGCGAGATACATTGAGATCTTTTCACAGATTGCTGATGAACTTATGCCAACTCCAACTGTTGATATATCATATAACGATTCTGTCATTGACGTTATTCTTCATCAACGAAGAACGAGGAACGAAAGAATCCTAAATGAGAATATGAACAATGGCACAGATGGAACTCAAGCCAATGTTGAAGAGTCCGATCTGTTCCCTCCTCAACTAACCAGAAGGTATTCTCTTTACATTAGACCCCCTACGAGTGCTACCAAAACCTTAGAGAAGCCTTTTGCGGTCCGTCAAGTTAGAGGTGACTCGCTCGGCCATTTGATCACAGTCCGAGGTATTGTAACTCGAGTATCGGACGTTAAGCCTGCCGTCCAAGTCAATGCATATACTTGTGATGTATGTGGTGCGGAAAATTTCCAGGAAGTCAAGTCAAAACAATTCATGCCTTTGACGGAATGTACCTCCCCTCAATGCCAGCAGAATAATACTAAAGGAAAACTGTCTATGTCTTCAAGAGCTTCGAAATTTTTACCCTTTCAAGATGTCAAAATTCAAGAACTTGCTAATCAGGTTCCTGTGGGCCATATCCCTAGAACATTAAATGTGCATTTTAGCGGAAATATTGTCAGGCAAGTTAGTCCTGGTGACGAAGTTGATATTAGTGGAATATTCCTTCCTTCACCAGTGACTGGTTTTAGAGCAATGAGAACTAACTCGCTACTGACTGAAACTTATCTTGAAGCTCAATACGTCCATCAACACAAGAAACAATACAATTTACTGGATATTGACGAACAAACCAGAAATGAAATATTAAATCTAAACGCACAGCCTGATATTTACGAGCGGTTGGCAAAATCAATTGCTCCTGAAATTTACGGTAACCTAGATGTCAAGAAAGCTCTTTTGATGCTGCTGGTTGGTGGTGTTACTAAAGAAATGGGCGATGGTATGAAAATTCGTGGTGATATCAATATATGTTTAATGGGTGATCCAGGTGTAGCCAAATCTCAATTACTCAAGTACATTTCGAAAGTCGCCCCCAGAGGTGTTTACACTACAGGAAGAGGTTCTTCTGGTGTTGGTTTAACTGCAGCTGTTATGAGAGATCCTGTAACTGATGAAATGGTGTTGGAAGGTGGTGCTTTGGTTCTTGCCGACAACGGTGTCTGCTGTATTGATGAATTCGATAAGATGGATGATACTGACCGAACAGCCATTCATGAAGTGATGGAACAACAAACCATTTCTATCTCCAAAGCAGGCATTTCGACTACCCTAAATGCAAGAACTTCGATTTTGGCCGCAGCGAATCCTTTATATGGACGTTACAACCCCAAATTGTCACCTGCAGAAAACATCAATTTACCAGCTGCTTTACTATCTCGTTTTGATCTAGTATTTTTGCTTCTTGATACTCCTACCAGAGAAAGTGATGAACAATTAGCATCTCACGTCACTTATGTTCATATGCATTCTTCACATCCAGCATTGGGCTTTGAGCCCATCCCACCCAACACTATTTTGCAATACATTTCAATGGCAAGACAGCATCGCCCAGTCATCCCTGCCGAAGTGGCAGATCATGTTGTTGCAGCATACGTAAAAATGAGACAAATCCACAAGCGCGACGCCAACACAAACCGCCAGTTCTCACATACCACACCACGTAGTTTACTTGGCGTGTTGCGAATGGCCCAAGCCCATGCACGAATCAGGTTTGCGGACGTGGTGGAAATTGGTGACGTTGAGGAAGCGCTGCGACTGCTGGACGTGTGCAAGGCGTCTTTGGCACCGGCGGAAGAGATGGGCGATTTCGATAACGACGCAACTGTGACCACAAAAATTTATAGAATTATTAGAGATCTGGCGAATGGAGATGGAACAGAATTTAGACAAGTGTGGGATATGCAGGCGGTCAGGGATCGTGTGTTTTCGAAAGGGTTCACGTCAGATCAATTGGATGCTTGTATTGCGGAATATGAAAGCTTGCAGATTTTGCAGGTTGTTGATGAAGGTAGATCATTGATGTTCATCGAGTAAATGGATTGGAGGGGGATTTATTTCTCTATTTTTTTCATTATTATGATAAGTTGAGCAGTAATAAACTGGATTTAAATTATTATATATTGGCAGGACTAGAAATACATGTGTTAATGTGACAATAATTGGATACCGTTGCTATTGATGTTTTAGTCTCATGTCTTGTACAGTGTGTGAAGAACTATGGATGTGAATATAAATGTTGCACGAAATCTCCAAGTAAATTGTTCCATTCTCTTCCCTGCTTCACCCTTAATCAAGATCCATTTTATTCCCTTTCGTAAACCCATCATTCTGCTGCAACGTAAACCCCTTCTTCCCAGCCGACTTATCCCTCTGATACCTCTCCAAATCTTCCACACTCCACACACTGATACCTTCCTGGTCCCTCGGGTCGGCCGGCTGTGCGAGCGTTCGTAAAAACTTCTTCGCATTCGCCACCGCCATATCTGTCGAGAGGTTGACGTCTGCATCGCTAATGGCCTGCCCAATCCACTTAGGCAGTTGGTTCTTTTTGCGCGCGAACCGGCGGTCGGCAAGAACCATGATACCATAATCGTCTTTACCACGGAGGACGCGGCCAAGGCACTGGGCGGCGTGCCGCATGGCGTCGAAAGAAAGGAAGTCACGCTCTTCGATGAGGTAGGTCTCACGCAGGAATTGGAGACGCGCTTTGAGGACCCGGGATTCGGTGTATTGGAAGGGAACGCCAATCATGAGCACGGTGCGGCCGTAGTGGTTGTTAAAATCAATTCCTTCGGAAACCTTCCCTCGGGCAACGCTGAACATAATGGCACCTCTGCCGTTGCTACAGGCCGTTCGGTAGGTTTCTAATGCGAGTGAGGTTTCTTGACTATCTGGAGTTTCAACCAAAATAAGTTTGTATTTCCATACCTGGTCAAGAATTCCCATAGTTTGCCAACTGCTGATAATAGATTCCATGTACAGATATGAGGGAAAGAAAACAACCATCCCATCAGGGGTTAGTTTCGCAAACTCTACCAGAAGATTTCCATAGTTTCGCACAACACTCGGATCGTTTCTGATCTCGAGTCTTGACGAGATAGTAACTTGATCCGAACCCTTCGTAACAATCATCGGCAAGAACGATCGTCTGGCAAGCGTCATTGTATAAGATTCCTGAATCACCGTATCAAACTTCAACATCCTTGGGTACATGTCTAGAGGCGAAATGGTACCACTTGTGATAATAACTGAACTGAATCGCTGAAATACTGGCTTGATTGCAATCGAGGCATCCAGACATGAAAAATGCAAAATGGGATTAGGGACTGTCGCCTGGTCGGTTTCGTAAGGTTCCAAAATGAGTACAAACCCTTCTTCGTAAGTAGACAGCAGCGTTGCAAACGTCACTATTTCTTTCAGCGCTGTAAAGTCCTCGATTTCAGTCAGCTCCAACGTTCGTACAAGTGAATTCAGACGTTCAGTACAAAACTGCAACGGCTTCTTTTCAATATAAGTCAGGTCTTTCAAATGCTTCAAAAAAGACACCGGGGTTTCCGAAATGACATGCAAAACTTTCATTCTAGTCTTCAAGTATTCAATAAACCGTTTCAAGAATGCAACAAAGTGTTCAGCTCTTCTAATGTTTCCTGGGACTGCTTCGGTCAACAGATCTTCAGGAAGGATTGGATTTGACATAAATAAGTCTTCCTCCCGAGCAACCTCAGCCTGCTTTAATCCTTCAACTAGCTGGTTGTATTCGGACTGAAGCTTTTCTGAATCAATCGCTTTCACTTTATCCACTTCACGGCCCAGGGCAGCTGCACCTCGCGAAGCATGCCGTAATGATTCTTCTGTTATATCCACACTCAGCGATTCAATACAGACGTTATCAATATTATGCGCTTCGTCAAAAATCACAATCGAATCTTTCGAGAGCTCCTTTGACACACGTTCCGCAATCTTCGGATCCAGCAAGTAGTGATAAGAATATATAATTAGATTGCATAACGACATCATTCTTCGCACCGTGAAATACGGGCATGTTTTCAGATCCTCGCAATACTTTATCAGATCCTCAAACGTATACACCCCTTTCGGAATCAGATCATGCGGATCCAGATCGTACAAATTTTCATGATACTCACACAGTTTCGCATTCGTATCGCCTGCTTCCAGCTTTGCCTTCGATATCCCTGATGTCATGGACCTACACTTCTCATCCACAATCGCTCCTTTCTTTTCCTTCTTCACGTCCGGATGCAGGCATAGATTTTTTCTCGCCGTCAGGCCAAGCCCCCGGAAATCCTCCTTGTACCCCAACTCCTGCTCGCGGAACTTCATGAGGTTGCGCAGCTCGGCCAGCGCCTTCTCGATTTCAGACATGGTACGCGAGCAGTAGATGATCTTGCGGTGCTCCGGATAGTGCATTTGATACGCGACGGTCAGCGAGAGCAAGGTGATGGTTTTGCCGGTGCCTGAAGGCATTTCAAGGATCGAGTTGCCGCCAACGTCGAGCGTTTTCTTCAGATCGCACATGTACGCATACTGCTCGGGGTATATTCGCGGGTACGGGAAGAGCACGGGTAGATCATCTATGTAAAACCTGAAAGAAGTTAGAGATGCTGATAAGTAATAGAGCACGGGACATACTTCATAATTGTTGTTTATTTGGATTGAGATTGAAGAAAAAATGAAGATAAAAATGCGTACAGTAATTTTTCAAGTAGAAGGTTTATGATAATTATTATGCACATTCCATTCACACACACACACACACATACGAAGTGCTATTAATTTAGTGTTAACTTCTAAAATCGAAGCACATTCATATGACGTTTAGTTCAGCGGCGTACTACAGCCAAACACTAAACTTCTATTTGCGTAAATGGAATCGTCTTTAATGAGCTAACCGGCCTAACGTTTTTGCAATGACATCGATTATAGTACAAAATACTGCACGCACAAAATGAGTCTGAGAATATCCAACTGTTTAGATGCGTTCTAAAAAACAAAAAGGAAAAAAGAGGTAGTTGTTATAGGTAGATGAAATATATAAACAGTTACGTTTGTATTAAGTCCCTTTATATATATATCTACTCGTATTATTGGTGTCGTTGCTATTTTTGGTGTGAATATTTCATGAATTCATTTTCTTTTGAGCCTGTTTCGCCTTGATATTTCGTCTCCTAGCCTTCATATATCCACCAAAGTCCCCAACTCTATGTCCTAGTCAATACTGATTACTTGGCGAGTACGCCAAACCCATATGATCCAACATTTCGCAATGTTCCAGTTTCATTCCCATAGCCTTCTCGTAAGCCTCTCTGTCAACGGAGAACCATCCTTGACTATCTTGGATCTTTTCTTGTCTCAGGTTGTATTCCTGGTTGCACAAATCTTTAAGATTTCGGATATGTCGCATTTCGACAATCTTGTTCAACTGGTTGAAATTCTTCGATGTGTAATCTCGCACTTCGGAGGGATCAACGTAGTATCGCACTCCGTAGTTTATTGTCTCTCTGGGCTGAGTGTACGGACTTCGTGGAGAAAATTCAAAATGTGCGCTTGGAGGACGTCCAAACGGCGAGCTCCCATTGCCGCTACCACCTAGCATCGAGCTCAAAATCGACATGAATAGTAACAACAATAGTGGCAAAATATTGAGCAGGCTTGTACTTTCGTTTCCTTCTTGTTGTTGCTGCTGCTGCCGTTGCTGCTGTTGTCTCCTCATTGGATTTCCGCCAAACCCAGGGCCACCAAATTGAACTCGAATACCGGGACCAAATTGATTGAACCCACCCATGTTGCCGCCGAAAAACATGTTGAAAAGGTCTTCTGGAGATATGTCGGTAGCCTGAAACTGTGTTCCCATCCCGGAGGCGCCGCTTGAGCTTGCGCCGCTTGACATTCCCGCGCCCCGTGAATCAGGGTCTGCACCTGTCTGATCGTAAATGCGTTTTTTTGCAGGATCGGACAAGACTTGGAATGATCTAGAAACCATTTTGAAGGCCTCATCAGCGCCGGGTGCGCCGTTCTTGTCGGGATGCATTATGAGGGCGAGTTTCCTGTATGCTTTTTTGATTTCGCTTTCTGTTGCTGAAATTTCAATGTCGAGAACTCCATAGTAGTCGGTGGGTTTGCACCGTTTGACTCTGTTGACAGCCTCTGCTTGAGCCTGAGTGTACTCACGTTTTTGACGGCCTTGGTTGTGGTCCGACATTACAAATGCATTTATTGTTTTCTAAGAATGTTTGTGTTATGTAGGGATGGTGGATGGTGAGAAAATGAGATAAGAAATGCTGTTAATTAATAATTTATGTGCAAAAATGTGAGAGAGAAAGAGAGAGAAAAAAAAATAAAAAAAAAGCAGAAAATAAAAATCCAACAAAAAAATCCAATAATAAGAAATAAGGGAGATGATGGATTTTAGTTGAGCTAAGTCCAGTTTAGTCAAGTAAGTTTACTACACGCAGCTGAGTGTCATAAAAATTACATAAAGTCCAGAACGAAAATAATGATAAACAGCAGACGTAGAAGTAATAGCAGTGGGGATGACAGCGATGGCATCAGTAAGATGCCATCTATAATCCCATATCGAAACTACGTAATTGGAGTTTTCATTATCAGTATGTACTCAACCAAATTGCTCTTAACTGATGGGTTCCCCAGGTCCAAGAGGAGAACAAAAAGGCAGCTCTGCTGCTAGTCTGAGTTTATT
The DNA here is from genome assembly GCA_030563945.1 of Geotrichum australiense. Classification (NCBI taxonomy): domain Eukaryota; kingdom Fungi; phylum Ascomycota; class Dipodascomycetes; order Dipodascales; family Dipodascaceae; genus Geotrichum; species Geotrichum australiense. The sequence goes on along the minus strand of JAJMKR010000035.1, from coordinate 8,504 downwards.
TACAAAGAACACTAAGTTTGAATAAACCCGCGATTCAGTTCTAATTAGTCCCAGACAAACAGAGCACTGTCAAACGGTAATGCTCCTACTTCAATTACGTAGATGTGACAGACAGGATATCCGAAAGAGATGAAAGAGATGGCGATAGTAAAACTCAAAGCTGCTACTTAGTGCTAAGGCTGAGCAATTTAAAAGTGAACAATTCCAACTACTCAAAACTGCACCAAGCTCAATTTTGGCAATTACTGGTATCACTCTAGTTACTGGTACTGCTACGTCACACTCAACGCTCAAATATGTCTAAAGCTGTAAAACAGACGAAATGGAACGGCGTAACAACCTGATCACCAACTATGATTGAATATCAAGTCGCAAAAGCCAATACAGTGATAAACACAATATGGCACACTGTTATCAAATAAATGCAATGGTGGTAGTGCTGTTCAAGTATTCTTTTCGCATAATTCCAAGACAAGCATCAACAACCACTAAGTTAACCCACAATTCTACTATTCTGGCCCTAATACTTCTAAGCGACATTCTCTTCTTGATTAGTAAAGCATTAATCATCACTTACGTCCAAAGAACAGATATAACACTTGTTAAATGACATAAGCGGCATCATGGCTCTAGCTCTATATAAAATCCATCAATCATACCTTACACGATAATATTACGTAGCTGCGACTGATACACACTGATCAAAAATAGAAAGTCCTTGACTATAAGACGCGTCACAACGCGCGATATGAATTTGTTGTAATTGTCAATCCATTTGACCACCAAAATGTTATTGCTTGTTCTTACCGTTTGCAGATCTCCCAGCATGTCCACCAGCGACTGTATCGAAACCAGGTACTCGTCTAAATAAACGTTATGAACTTCTTCTACAGTAAAGTTGGCCTGCTCCTTTTGCTGGCTTTCCAGCAGTGCCAAGTGTAGTGATTTCGACGACTTTATTGACAACCGCGAGAAAAGATTCGATGCGGAGCTGTTGCTTATGACAGTCGACTGGTCCTCCTCAATCTCAGTGTCGTTGTTCTGAGGTATTTGTAGCGATGTCACGGTCGTCGACAGGGGCTCAACAAAGCTGAAATGAAATTTCTGTTCCAGCTGTGCGAGTTCCGAGACCTGGTTGTCAAGCATTCCATACAAGCTTTCTTTGTTCGGATTATTATTGAGCACCAACAGGTTGTTCCCCTTTTGTGTAATTGCCCGCAGGCATTCGACCCTTGACTTTAGTAGTTTCTCATTGACCAGCAGTTTTTGTTTCAGCTTGTACGGGAAGAATATTCGTTTGGTTAAGTAAACTCCGTGCTGAGCGGCTCGAATTGAAGTTGGGGAAGTGGAGGTTGGAGATATAGAAGGTTTGTCGCTTGCCTTTGGGTCTTGAGATTTAAGCAACTTTTTTAAAACTGTGATTGAGGACACTGGTTCTTCGGTCGCTTCCGCCTTACTTAGAAATATAAACTCGTCCATCTTATGCCTGCAGTGTCTTGTGTCAAAGTTTGTGTAATTTCAGCTCTGGATAATCTAAGTGATGATGGGGTGGTAGAACAAATTTCAAAAATAGTAAAATAAAATAAAAAATCAAATTATCTGTTACCATAAATAAAATTACCATGAAATTAATGAAGGCCACAAATTATCACCTCAATAATACCTATGCGAAAAAAAAAAAAACACTGTATAGCAGCTACCGTAAATCTCATACACATAAAATCTTATGAAGAATGGTTTTGCTGTTTAAGTTTTGCACATAAAATATCGCTTTTCTCTTTATCACACGTAATAGTAATAGACTAATAGTAAATTTTATCATTAAGCTTGTACAGTTCAGACTATCCAAAGGATGGTACTAGATATTTGTAGCTTAGAACGATTGAGTCCTTTCAAGATAAGTCGAGTTGAAAGAGACTCAAACAAGAACGCTTGGTTGCCTCAGTTTAACAGTGAGACCATTGCTTCGTGATCATACTTCTGGATAATAGTTTACATACCGTGACTACAAGATCTATAGTGCAAATTTGATATTGGCTCTCAGAATGCTGCAAAATTTGTGTGAAAGTCATTCAACTTACAATATCCTGATAAAAAGGCAAGGCTTTGGAAACATAAGCCAAAATGCTTTCAATCCTGTTGCAACTTCAAATAGTAAACGTTTATGTATTTTGTGGAAACTTTTGGTACACTTTCATACGATAATTCCTAGTGCTTACTTTTTTGTCATTTGGAAGCTGTTGAGACGTGTACGTATATACTGTGTACTTGGTAGATGGCATCTATAAACAGGTGATGACAACAAATCCTCTTATTATCAATTACGAGCATTCTATATCGTTTTTCTGTTACTTTTGCAAAGACCACAGGGGTGTAAACTCAATTACCAATTACTAGCAAACGACTTCAACACTTCAGCTTTTTGCTACATTCATTTGACACTCTTTCTATATACACACGGTAGATAACTAACATACTAATATAATTGGGGTAGTGTACCTTACACGGCTATGCATAAAGTCTTCGTACGAGCAAGTAGTTAATAGTTATATTAAGGGTCTCTTCTCAAATGAGCGAAAATTTCTATTGAAAATGTCAAATACTTTTGTCGACGCCGATAATATGCTTTCAGATAGTTATGGTACAAACTTATAACAAAGTAGAATCAAACTATGGTGCGTTGGGTAATGTAAGTGAGATATTCTAACATTTCTGCTATAATATTATATTAGTACTGGCATATCGTTTCGAAAGCAGCAAAAGCCAGATCCCATGGGTTTGCACAAAAGACTATGGGTGATGCTTTGATAAGAGGATATACTGTAGCTGTATTATCAATAATGTCATTGACACTGACACTTTCAAAAAATTCAACAATATATATTAGTGCTTTCTGGTCAAAAGGTACGCACCACCTCTAAAGTTACAACAAGGGTCCTTCCTCTGTCAAGTTTCCTAAAAGATGTCACTTTGTTTTGTACTACTCTCATTGCTAAATACAACTATATTTGGATGTTACTATAAAGTATTTTACAGCTAGAAACAAAGTGTGCTATCACATACAAAATAAAGAGAAAAAGTATCGATGAGCAGCACTATTATTTATTCATCGTTGAGCAATAAGGTATGGTAAATTGATTATAACAGTTATTTAACTTACACAGCAATAAAGGTCACCCTAGTTATTCTGTGTATTGTGGAGCATAATCATCATAATTTTCATAAATTAATCAGATGAGTTTCTCAGTTAGCTTTCCTATTTAATTTCTCCATCTTTCCTATAGGGATTCATCTGAATACTCGCTGTCAGAAGAAAAGTCGTCCCAATCTTCAAATTCATATTGAATTATGTTTTCAATAATAGTAAATTCGCGAAACTCAAACTCGGAAAAATGTTCCATATTTTCATATACCATCAACGCTGAGTCATTTTCAGAAGTTTCATTACAAGCCGATGATTGATCTGATGAATGACCTTTGCGTGATTCTTTTGGGAACTTTTCGAAAACAATATTCAAATTGGACGGAAGGTCTAAAATCTTATCACCAACATCCTTCCTTAACCCTTCAATATCAACCATCCACACATCTGTCGTGCCATAACACTTGGGTACTTTGTGAAACCTTTTAGAAATAATTTCAGTCATTTCGTCGCCGTGTGCTGATGAGATAGTATAATCATAAGCCAGTAAACATGTAATTTTGACCGTTTGTAAAGTTCTATGTTTTATCAACCAGCTGAAATTAACATCACAATTATTTGGCATTAATAGCTCAAGTGTGCGTACCTTTGGCGAGCTGTTGAATATATCCAACGCATGCAGGTTTTCTATGCCCCCTTTCACACTCAAAAACTCCAGTTTTTCTAAAGTTGTGCAATAGTTTCTTGGAGGTGGATGAGTCAAGCACAAATGCTTTAGAGTATTTTTGCTAGCAAGAAGGATTTTTAGAAGGATGGCAAAATGAGATGAATTATCTCTGGAGTAAACATCTAAACGTTTCAAATTAGTGAAAGGAAATTCAAGCGTTTTTAGCACCTCCAAGCTGATGGGCCCCAATCGTCTCAAAATTAGAGTTAATTCAGTAATAATATCAAAGTTGACCATTTGTGTCAACCAAGCCGTTTCTTTGAAGTATCCAATAATCATAGTATCTGTAACATCTAGTTTGTGTACAGTTTTTGGTAATGACCATTTGGGCAATGGGTCTATAGCCTTTTCATAATAGTCATTGTCGATACGAATTGAAATACGATCTGAAAGAAAAATATTCATGGATATATCGCTCAATTTTGGAAATGCATCTAGCTGGGTGAGTATATCTGTGATTGGAACCATATCAACGTCAGCACCAAACGTTTGAGCCAAGGTATAAAAGTCATCCTGAATGTCCGATGGATCTAGTCTAGTACATCTATAGCTGAACTTTTCAAGATTCACGCAACCTAATAAATATTCCAAATCGGATGGGAAAAAAAGTGACACGCACTCCGAAAATATGCTTACTGATACCAATCGCTTTTGTAGACCTGGGAAAACTGATAAAAAGCGTGTGAAAATTTTCTTTTGATACTGACGAGCTTCCTGATAGTATATCTTAACATTATCAGCTTGTTCTGAATCCAAAAACTCATTCCAGATCCTGATTGATTCCCTTCCCAAATATATATCCTGATGTTTCGTTGTTCTGAACTCCATTCCTAGATCGCTTAGTGACTTCATTTGTTTGAAAGGCCAATGCGAGTCGAGGTAAAGGTAAGTAATACACAATTTTGTGACATATTGTAATGGCGTCGACTGTTCTTCTTGGAAATTCAGCTGGGAATAGAGCTGAACTGGGTGCTGACGGTCAAATGGAAGTCCCCATAGTCTAAGTCAGGTATTTAGGCCTTTAGCGTTCACTGCAACTACTGTCGAAGCATAAAACGTGGCAAAAACGACATCTTTCATTTTTTTCGACACCAAGCCTAGGGCTGGTAGCTCAGAACAGACACAAACTTTGGGCCGGAAGCTGTAAACATCGTACGAATCCGGAGTACTGGGTTTGCGTACGTCTAATATACAATAATAGGCAATTAAATTAAGAACTTCGGAAGGAAGGCTGTCCATTGTAAACTTTTGGAGATTAAGTGTTGCCAATGGATAAAGGTCAATTTGGTTTCGACTTCAAACAATCAGACCCATATATCCCGTAGTATATAAACCATCTCTTACATAATTCTGTTCTTAGTTCCCTTAAGCTCAGTTAAGTCCAGTTCATAGTAATTCAATTATCCTTTGCTTCATTGTTTATATCATAAACTCTTACCAGTGCGTCTCTGTTTAATCGCCCTAAACGCACACCGCCGACATGTATACAAGATGTTCACCGGACTAGCAAGACAAACGCATCCATCCGAAAAAAGTTTGGGGCTGCTTAGAGTAATTTACAGTACGCATTTTGAAGTGAACAAGAACAATAGCAACAATAACATTAGTGATAGTAAACTGTTGTTGATGAAAAATATAATTTTTCCGTATGTAACATTCTATAATATAGATATTCTCATCTGCACATTGAGCAGCTTGATTTAGCTCTCAGTCTCTTCTCCATCTTCATCTTCATCGTCATCCAGGGACTCTTCAATATATTCACTCGCTTCCAAAAATCTTTCCCTGACAACTCTCGCAGTTCCAACACTATTACTTCGAATAACCCTTCCAAACTTCCTTCTTGGTTTTTTCGGATTCAACACAGGGTCCCAAATAGAATGTTCATAAGACGTAAACACCAAAGAATTATGGTAAAACCAATCACTAATGTATTCGTCTATCACTGGCGCAATGGCCCGTAAAGGAATGTCATCTACAAATGCAATAATGCTTTTCACCCTGGTTCTAATCTCCCTGTGACCCGCAAGATACACCAGCCCAGAGTAAGCTTCCCCAACACCAATAAGTACAATCTTCTCTGCTGAGAAGTACTCGATGTAATCATCCCATAAGTAAATGCAAAGGTCTTGAGCAGAAGCTCCTATTGAATAAGAAGAATTATGACTGACGCCAGCAACACCGGGAACACTAACATCAAGCACACCAAAATCAGAGTGAGAAGTTGCCCAATCTATAATTTGACGAGATGCGTCTATCATTAGAGACTGACTGGGATCAATAGTTCCCAAAATAGGCCTGCGGGCAGCCCATATTTCCGGTGTGTCATGAACAATTACAACTAGTGTTTTCGCTTGATGAATATTTGGTGTCACCAATATTTGGTCATCAATAGTTGTAGGGATTTTGTTTTTCAGCACCGGCAGTGATGTCATTTTGTACTTGTTGAAAAAAGCATGTGCTTGATAGCATCTGATCATTTCAGGGATAAACTCTGAATCGTCGGTTTGCGTAAAGTCTGGTGCGTGGTATCCTGGTTTCATACATTTCCAGTACTTACTTTGTTCCTGAATAACTTGATCGATAACTTGAACGGCGGCCAACTGAGGTACTTTTGTGTGCGGTCTTCCTGGGACTTCACCTAGTAGCACTTTTGTAAGTGCCAGGGCTGATTTCGCGATGGAGTCAAGATTGTAACCACCTTCCATGACTACTACTAAGTTTCCGTTTGCTAAAACCTTCATCATGTGTGTTAGATAACCATAAGCATTTGGTGAAAGGTGACAACCACCAATAGGGTCGCCTTCTGCAGCATCAAATCCAGAAGAAATAATAACCAAATCTGGGTCATATTCTATAGCTATTGGCATGATGACTCTGTTCATCGCATAGATATAATCTGCATCACCCATTCCACCTGACGACCAAGGAATATTGACATTGAACCCTCTTCCTTCACCTTCGCCCGACATAATATGACTTGCGTAATTTGTCCCTGGATAAAATTTACCTCCTTCATATCTATGCAAAGAAATATAAAGGACTCTCGGATCGTTGTAAAATGCTCGTTGTGTACCGTTACCATGATGGACGTCCCAATCTAAAATGATGATTTTCCTCACTTGTTCGGGGTAGTCTCTAAGAATTGTTTTTGCGGCAACAGCAACGTTTGAAAACATACAAAAACCAGCAGCATTGCCAGGTTCTGCGTGGTGTCCTGGAGGTCTTACTATAGCTAGTGCGTTTTTAACTTTTCGTTCAACCACTGCTTTACAAACTTCAATGGCCCCACCGCACGACAACATAGCTGACAAGTACGACTCGTTATTAAAATATACACTGTCACCTTTTTCGGTTTCATCGACTAATTCTTTTCTTGACATTTTTGTGGTAGACCTAATAAAGTCCAAATGTTTCTGTGTATGAACAAGTAAAATTTCGTCGTCTTTAGCTTCCCTAATAGGTATTTTCAGCATTAAATCGCCCACCTGGTCAAGTCCTTCGAGCTTAGGATCAATGAGAAGACCTGCCTCAGCCAGGGTTTTGTAGACGCGGTAAATTCGACGTGGGTCTTCGGGGTGCGGATCCACGTAATCAAATGCGGTAGTAACGATTTTTGCGTGGTATCTCATACGAACATCATAGCAGAACCCTGTTTTCAAGTTCGTGTATATTAATTGAGGACGATTTGATAGCACAATCGGTGCGGAACGTTTTCGTTTGTTTGTTGCTTGATCATCGTCTTGTTTGGTTTCATTGACATTACTATTTTGTTCATTCGGCGGTTCTGATTTTATATCAGGCGTTGAGCCGTTATCAGAATGTTTGCCATTCTCCTTAATGTCAACTTTAGCTATCGGTTTCTCGTCAATATCCATCTTATCATCATTTGAAAGTTCTTGTTGCTGCTCTTGCTGATGTTGAGTCGTTTCAGAGTCATTAACGGAATCGTTCGTATCCGATTTTTCAGTAGACGATAAATCATTTTTAACTTCTGCAGAACTGTTCCCTTCGTCAGGGCGATCTACATCCATTTGCTCAGAGACTGTCATAGTTAGTTTATTGGATCTGGAACGTATTCACCAAAGCAACAGAAGGGTTCCAGAAGAAATGTAGAGGGAGAAAAGTAGCAAAAGCTAAACAAAAGAGTTAATTCGAGGTTTGTGCTAATTACAATGAAATTTAATGTATTTGTTTTAAAGTTTAGAATAACTGATGCATCACGGACGTGAAAAATAAAAGTCCACTATTCAAAGGGTTAGGTTTGTGAGCTCAGGGAAAATAAGGGTTTTATAGTTTGTACTTTTTGGATTATAACTTAGTATATAGTCAAATTTATTAAGCTTTAGTTTCTAAATTTTATAGCTTAAATATTATATATATATATTTTTTTTTTTTTTTTTTTTTTTTTTTTTTTTTTTTTTTTATTTTTTTTGTTTTTTTTTTTGGTCCATTAAAAATTTATTTCTAACTTATAATACTATAAAAAATAATACTTCTAACCTAAAAATAAAAATTTAATAAACACTTCAAATTCTGTCCTGAGCCCCAAGTTTCGTCACAAAATAAAACCCCAATGTTTGTCACTCAAATATTGTTCCCCTGGCATTCATTGAATGCCTATTAATGCTATTC
>JAJMKR010000034.1:118907-208889 GCA_030563945.1 Geotrichum australiense | reverse complement strand
AAGTGCGAGAATACAATTAATATCCTTAGATAAGATAATATATTGATTAACAGTTAAATAAGGCAATTACAAATGATTGCGGTTGAAGTAGTTGGCGGTTCAGGGTCTTTCGTGGTAGCTGTCTCCCTTTCTATCATTTGCTCAACTGTAGAAGGTTTTGTTGTATTTCTCTATTCCTACCCTAACCTCCATACTACTCCAACCATCAGACTTAGGCCAATGTGCTGTTGTCATGGGTTGTCAAACGCTCTAAGTCCGATCCATGACACTGTATGTTACGACACTACGTATAAGTCTAGCTCCTAGATCGCACAAACTAGCAAACACTCTATTTATAGAGTACCAACAAGTTCAATCTTACACCTCCCCATAATCCACAATCCAGTACCTGAGCCGTAATCACCATAACCAACCGTATCCACAGTACAGAATTAGATCTAGGGGTGGAACCCGGTATAAAATACTTGAACAGATGTCCCGTACGTTTATATTGCTGGCGAGTAAACTGAATATGGGAAATTGGATGTGTGCCTGCATTATATAGTTTGATGTGATGTATGTGTAAAAAGTTGCTTTGAGATTGATCTGGGGACGTGGTGTAGAAATGATCTTGAAACTTGGAATGGCGATGGAGTAGTACACGGTATGGTATTAGACAATATGGATATTAGAAGAATATGAAGGTCGTGTTGTTTTGTGATACTGAAAGTATTTCGACCATCTTATATACCAATGCCAATGCAATCCTCAAAATCAACATTTTACAACCACGAACCAACAAGTCAATCACTCAACCATTCAATAACATTACACATTTCCAAAAAAACAATTGTAATTCTTACAAAACAAAACCAGTCGCCATACTACACAATATCTGAAAATCAATTTTAAAATCACATTATAATAGTATATCCAAATGTGATTATTTCTCTATTAATTAATCCCATTTCCTATTACCTCCCATTCACTCCATCCATTGCACACAAACACCCAAACAAACATCCAAAGGCAACACACCTCATTTACTAAGACCCATTCTCCCATTCTTTTTTTTTTTCCTAACCAAATGGACTACTTCCTCAGCTGCCCAATTTTCAGCATAATTTGATCCGCCATCGCATCAACAGCCCCCTTCGGGCTCATCAACGTCGGCCCTCTCGGCGCTCTTTCCTGAATCTTAAACAACCTGACTCCAGTCCCGTTCCACACCCCTACAGAGTTGTATCCACTATTATTTCCGTTCCCGTTATCAACGGGCATGACCTGGCTCTCACTTTGGAATATGCAACCCCAGATTACGCTCTCATACCAGCCGAGCGATGAGTAATTCCACGAAAATTTCATTACTTCGAAATCGGAGGGAACGTCATAGGTTGGAATGTGAACCGGGTTTTCGGGCACTTTGGGTGTGACGTTGAGAAGAATTGTGCCTGGGATAGTGGTAATGTTGGAGATTTCGTCAATTATCGATCCGGCTGATAGATCAACGGATTGACGTCGATGATCAGGTTTAAAATATGGAATGGTGGTCGTTAAGTGATCAATAACTGATAATATCGTGTGCATTGGAAGTAGTGGCAACCAAGTCATTGTCCAAGAGTGAGAAGGTACAAACTCTTTAGGTTTTTCAGAAATAGACCCGGAAGCTCCAGAAATTCCCTTCCCTTTGTCTCTGGGTCTAATCAGCCCAGCCATTTCAGGGTTCTTCTTAATTTCCCGTGCCTCAATAGAATCGTCCACTTCATTATCGTCATTTTCATCTATAGTAAAAGTGTCATCTCTCGAAGATGTAGCTTCGCTATAAGCAACCTTGAAGTCCGGGTCATTCCTTGAAGAAGTAATTACTTGCTCGATATTTTGATCATTTATCAACGCGTTAATGGACTTGAAAATGCGTTGATTTTTGACAACCAGAAACACTAAATTTTTGTTTTCCTGGAAATGGCTTTCAATCATCATATTAATGCATTTTAGCGACATTTCAAGCAATTCATGGTTCTCTTCATCTGCAAACAAAAATGATGGATTGGACAATGTCCCACATAATTGAATCAATGCTGATGCTGCTTGATAAGATATATCAATAACAAAAGGAGATATATTGTAAATACAATCCAAGTATGTGGGAATCAGCAAACTCAATATTTCTCCTTTTGTATTCATGATCTTGCACAGCTGTAAGATCAAAAAGTCGGCTTGGTTGCCGTGGAACGATTGTAGTTGCATATTGACGGGTAACTTGTTATGAGCAACAACAGTAAATGGCTTCGACAAAGAGACCGCTAACGTCTTTTCAGTGGTCAGGTACAATAAACAATAAGAGCACAATCTAACAATCGATAACTTTGAAATATCTTGTTTGTACTCTTGAATGTAGTAGATCATAATAACCAAGAACTCATGAATCTTATCGGAAGCAATTAAGTAAGCCCGTAATTTTTTATTGCAATGAACCATATCCCAAAACAGCATCACAAGTTCCGGAACCCACACTATGTCCTGACGGGTCCCAGGAAAGTAACTGAACGATGAATGTATTGGTTGCGACAGAAGTTTTGCCAAAGACTGAGCAACAAACTGAAGATCATCAGTCTTGTGAATTTTCCCACACAAGTGCCTGAACATATTTTTGACCGGCCCCTTTTCGGTGTTAACAGGGAATGGTACTTTCTCAGGTATGGGGTAGATCAAAAGAACCAACAAGAACTGTAAAGAATATGTAATTATCTGCCGATGGCGATCAGAAATGAACATGTGGTCGTAAGGCACCTTCCATCCCGGGCTGTATTTAAGCGAGGTATTGAGAAGTGAACACAATGTAGCCATCGTTAGCCTTTTATCGATCATAGTAACCATGTAAGTCAAAAACTTTGATCCCTGTGACGCAAGTAAGTTCGGAGACTTGTACAGGCAATCCGAACACAAAGTGATCAAAAACCGTAACACCTCTACTTTATTTGATTCCAACACATGGGACGATGTCATAGACACAGTGCACCCGATTCCGGTTTCCCAAATGGCCAGCGACGATACTGATTGCGGAATAGTGAATCCGTTACTAAAAAGCAACTCCATTGCGACCGTTGTTAACTGCTCACCGAAAGGTCTTTCCTTGTCAGATTTGACTTTCCAGAACAAATCGTCCACCCACTGCTCGCTTTCTGCACTTTCGTAAATGAACGGTAACACCCTTGTGAGAATTCTGAGACAGTTTAGTAGCTGCTTACCGTCACCGTAGTCCCTGCTGTTGGCAATGGACAGCATTCGACCACCAACACGTAAAATCAAAGTCTCCAGGTTTTCTCGACATTTGTCTCTTGTATTTCTTATATCTGAAGCTGTGAACAGCGCAAACACATCACTAGCTGATACCGGTTGTTCCCAAAACTAATAGAAAACAAAAAACAAAAAGACCAAGCTCATCAAAAACAAATTGAAGCGGTCAACAACTTCTAGATCAGATCAACAGTTCTTCTAAAACCTCACAAACAGAAAATTGATTGAGTTGCACATACCTGGCTCCAATAAGGGTCATCACTTCTTATTCCGGGTGTTTCGAATAATTTGAAGATATGGTTTTTGAATTTTAGTTTTGAATCTGCAGCTCCCATTTAATACTGGCTCAATTAGCTGGAAAGAAAAGAAAGAAGAGTAGTGTGATTAGATGCTTTGGAAACTAAATAGATCAATCTTTAAAGGATAGATATATTGCAATCAATTTAGAAATTTAGAGAGTTTTGGAAGGTTTATTAACACTAACACTGTTTTCTTCCCCTTTTGATCATCCTCGTTCGAGGCTAGTAAGATGTTAGGGTTGATTAATGCCTTGACTAGTAGTTCAGATTTTAAATGCCAAGTTCAGAGGTTGATATCTCTTAATAGCTGAGCAGCCTGATACTTGTGTCCTAGAAACGTTCCGTTCCCTTCAACAAAATCACTTTCAAATCTGTGTCCTTGTGTACATGGGGCTACACTCACACAATTCCAACTGGCCTCAACCCAATCTCCAGGACAAAACACCAAAATCTACTCCATCCTTTACTTTTGAAGCCAAAGAAAACATCACCAAATTCAATCATACTTTATACTTTGCATCTCCTACTTTTTTGTACAGTACTAAATTTATTTACTACAGTAGTCAGTCTCAATACTATGACTTCAGCCTCTCTCTCCTTAAACAAAGTTCAACATCAAAACTATGCACTAAAGCTAATCAAACAATATCTTACGTCTGATCTTAATGTTTTTCTCCAATATCCATATGGACCATACCAACGATCAAACAACCCTTTTATAACAGTCATATTATCAAATAAAAAATCATTTAATAGAATAAATCAGAATAAATCAACTGAAAACAGATGACGATATCTTCACCATATTCATATAGCAAAGAACATAATATTATATCAATTATACAAAAAAAAGGAAATCTTGATATACATGGCATCAGATTAGATTAAATCAACGGCTTCTACTCAAACGACGTGCCAATTTCTGAATCTTTTCATCTTTATTCACCTCATTGATAACCTGCTCAACTCTCTCATTTCTCGTTCTCTGCTCCTGTTCCACCATCTGTTTATGTGTAGGAGGCAAACCCTCGTTGATAAGATCCGCTCTTCTAGCTTCTTCAAACGTAGAAATCGCATTCTTAATACCCTCTGATCCAAGTAACAATGTTCCTGATGGCATCTGGCCTCCGGAAACTGCCTTAAGCTCACTTATACTCTCCGCTTCTTGTCTGAGCAATCTGAACATACGTGACATTCGTCCAATTGCCAAAATCTTGTTCTTCATAGCTTGACGACGTGCATCGGGGCTATCGTCATCGATCTCGTTCGATCCGTCAGATTTCACTCCACTCATTGCAAGAAGTTTCTGGTAGTCGGCCACGTAGTCCCCGCTATTAGGTAAAACAGTGTCCTCCTCCAGTTCTTCTTTTGTACACACATTAAGAATCGCAATCAGCATATCAGTAATTTTCTCTCCAACAAAAGGTAACGACCAAGTAAATACATCCATGAAATTAGGCAACCAATATGGATGTGCTGAATGATTGAATTGCTTAATGTTCATCGTATTCTTCCCATATCTCAACACCGCAGCCTTGTTGTTGTAAGCATCCAAATAATTAGGGGCTGAAAATAAAGTCATGACACTTGGGAAGCTTGTTGTTTTAGTCTTTTTGTAAGTTCTGTAACCAGCATCCTGTGCCTCATGAGCACGAATGATCGAAAGCAAGTTATTTCTATCTAAAAATTCGCAAGCTGCTGCATATGTATAATAGTAAGAGCATCCTCTGGTATCATTGTTGACAAACAAACTATTTGTTCTTTCCTTCCCGAAGTCTTCAATTGGGTCAGCCCATAATAAATCACACATCAATCCTCTGGTAGGAGGTTCTCTAAATCTGTCCAAAGCCCTCAAGTCGTCGAGTGTTTGTAGATCAGGAGAAATGCCTCCGTGGACACAGAAGAATTGCTTGTTCATGACTGCGGCCAGAGGCAATGCGCAGAATGATTCCATACACGCATCGTAGATGTCCAAACTGTACTTGTGTTTGCATTCGAGCTTGAATGTGAAATAGTCTGTCAAGTGTCGGCATTCGTGGTTACCTCTCAACAAGAAAATGCTATTAGGGAACCAGATTTTTAGTGCCCAGAGGTACAGCATACACTCTGTGGAAAAGTAACCTCGATCAACGTAGTCACCTAAGAACAAGTACTGGGTGTGTCTGGGATCACCGCCGACCTCGAAAAGTTTCATTAGATCATAGTATTGTCCATGAATATCGCCACACACAGTTACAGGAGCATCAATGTCTAGCAAATTTGGTTCTTGTCTCAAAATTTTTGTGCCTTCGTTAATAATGTACAAAGCTTGTTCATCAGTCAGTCTACCCTGGCAGTAAAAGTGATCTTTCAGGAAATCCAAATCGGGTTTGGTTGGATCATTTTTATCAAAAAATTGCTCGTTTGTAGGTTTTTGCCATGCGGGAGCTCTAACAGACCGCACCACACGCTCAGTTGTAGATACCTGGGTTCCATCGTCCATAGTGTAAGTGGTATAGTCAATTCTGGGGACTGGCTTCTTTTGCTGGAATGCTCTGATGGCATTTTCCAGCTTGATGCTGTTTGTTGTGGCTATATCGTCAGGCATAATGGAACTGTGTATGGGGCCGACTGTAGGGAATAAGGAGAGAAGGGAATAACGCTGTGTGAATTTTTATCAGAGGAGAGGAGAAAAAAAAAATCAAAACTAAACGAACTTGCAATAATGGCAATATTGGGATACCTGAGACAGTACTGTACAGTACCAGTTGTAAAATACCGGTAGTTGCCATTGCCAATACTCAAGATAGCGATAATTCAACACAAGGGGGTAATTGTCAGGACCCTAGCCCTTTTAAAGTAGTTTATTCTTGATAGTTATAGCTCTAAGTATCAAATGCTATTATTGGGAGCTAAGAGAAAAAAAAGTCTACTTCATCGTTGATAAAAGTTGAAATAATACAGAAAATTCACAATTATCTCAATACTAAATATCACCATATATCCAGACAACTAAACCGCCACAATGTCTCACAATCTTACAATAAATACATCAGATTACGTCCTCGAATCTAGTGGGAAAGGTCTTCCATTAACGTTTCAAGACCCCAAGAAGCAAGGCCGTTTTGAGCTCGGTGTTTGTATGGTAATCTACAGCTGGGACAATCTCCAGACTGCAGTTGACAGCAAATGGGGAGGAGCCGACAGTGCCGACAAGCGCGACTGGCTAGTCGGGAGCGTGGTTGAGATGTTTGAGGAGTCGTACTTGGAAGTAGAAGACATTGAAGACCGACTTTTGGGAGTTATGGATGACGAGTTTGGGACTGTGATAGAAGACGATTCGGCGCTGCCTGTTGCTGCCAATATCATTACGGTATACAGGGAATGTGCGAAAGGAGATTTTACGAATGTGGACGAAATGTATAAGAAGTGGAAAGAGAGGGAGGAGCTTAAGAAGGCTGGTTTGGTCACGGCGAAAAAAGTGGCAGTTGAAGGTGATGATGACGATAGCTCGGATGATGAGGATGGTGAAGAAGACAATAATGAGGGACAAAGTTCTTCGATAGGAAACGGTGGAGATATGGATGTTAATATGGAAGATTCGGAACCTCAGGGACCTGTTGTTGATGACGATGGATTTGAACTTGTGCAGAAAAAAGGTAAGGGAAGAAGACGTTAGAAACTTCAATCCGGTATGCGCATAGTGTTATATAGGATGGGTGCTGATCGTTTTGAAAAGGAACGAAGGTTTATTTAGTGTCAAGTGAAAATGAGTATACTTGCCAAACATTTATCAAAAGTTTTGTTGATTTTTTATTATTATTTCTATTATTTTTATTTTAGATACATACGTATAATCAGATGGTTTCGTTATGTTATTAGATCTGATTGCTACAGCCCAGGAATCGTAAAGTGTAGATTGAAATTTACTTTTACAAGTCTCTGATGAAATGGAAGTCTGCATTACAGACACATGATATCTCTCTAAATTAAATGAGTATCTATGGCCTTCTCTCCCCGTTGTCACAAAACTTGTTAGGAGAACCTTGTGTCTAATAATTAGTTGTTCAATATATAAAGATCACCGTCAATCCATGAACACGCTTAATATACTAACACCAGAGGTTTCTTTGATCCTCTATACTTCAGGTACCGATTTTCTATTATATTATTAAGTCGTGTCTATCAATCAAAATAGCTGGGACTCTATGATGTCACAGGTTACAATAAATATTACACTAAAGTCTTGTCAAGTTTATTCAACTTTTTTGGTAGCGTCTAGAAAGATGACAGGTTTGTTAACCCAAAAGATAAAAAAGTAGCAAGTATACTCGACACCGTTCGTTTTGGTACTCTAGTAGGTATGGATGGTTCCATTTGAAGATCATTTAGGTCTGCTGTTCATATTACAGTTCCAGGTTGGTTTTGAATCAACTTTTGATAGTAAGTTAAGATTATTGTGGTATTTTGAATCAATATTTGTGTTACGCAAAATGAATTTTATACCGGTATTTGTATAAACAAATGGTCTTGATGACTTTCTGGTCCTATATATAATTGATACAAAGGTATTCAATTTCTACTAAATATAACTATATCACACAAATTAACTCGATAATGATCAAAGATTACCCCAGCTAACAATACAACCATATCATAAACTCTCTCTCCACATAACCTTCCAAGAAGACTACACGTATTTAATGCATCTTCAAGACATATGAGGAGAAGTTGCCAATTGCCAAAATCAAGATTAGGCAAAGACAACAGGGGGAAGAGAGGAGAGGAGAAGGGGTCGACAGGCTATATGGTATTGTACGGCATTGTGAACGATTGAGGAATGAGTTAAGTGCAATTACCTGGTGGTGGCGGTGTACTTGGGAGATTTGTGTCTGTCAATTGAGAGAAGGTTTTGATGTTGAAAGGGTATTTAAGAAGGTTTTTATGGATTTTTTTGAGACATTGTTGTAAAGTGTTATAAAGCTTTGTCTTTTGGGGTCTTATTGAGTGGCTATTTTTAGTTCATTCTTTTCTGGAATAGAACAACATAATATCGTAATTGAATGGCTATAGTTGATATCGTATTCACACTAAAAGATTGTACTATCACCATCGCCCATTGACCAGTCGATAAAAACGAGCTACGTACAGTACTTTAAAATTTGGTTCTATTAAGCATCGTCAAAATGCCAAATTGATCAATCATAATCACAATCAAGAAAAAAGCTTGAGCTCAACTCAATAATTTAAGATTAAACTATCGATAACCCCACCACCCGTTTTTTATTTTTATTTTTATTCTTCTTCTTCTTTGAGTCTCTGCACAAAGTTTAAAAAAAATAATTGGTAGGGCAGGCAGGCACAACCACCTACTGCGAAAACAAAGCCTAGCAGTGTTTAGAACGATGCACGATGTATATGAATGCATGTATAGTAGTTGTTGTTGGTTTTCATTTTGCGTTTGGAAAAAAGAATATCCAGAAGATTGGATTAGTGAAAAAGTGTAGTTTTGGATATGTTTGGTGTTGGTATTGTTTTAGACATTTGTGTTGGTTGAAGAGAGATGACGTCGATAGAGCTAATAAGGTTGGGTTAAGCGCGGAGCTTTATCGCATGGTTTTCGTGTTTGGATTTGGCAGATTGGTCTACTACTCTCTCTCATAAGCAAAAATGATATTATTATAAGAATAATGAATAGCAAGGAAAACATTTGAACGAATCAGCATACACTTTCTGTTTTGTTTTTCGGTAATTTGTACTGTTAATGTCGATTTGATTAATCCTCATCTTTTCAAGAAGCTGTTACCCCATCACGATAAATTTACTTGTATATAAATCATCTATACTTTTTACTACCTAACCAACTAAAAGTTATAAAAATCAAAGAAATTTGTTTGACAATGAAATATTCGGCTAGTCCAATAAAGTTTAGTCAAACAAAAAAGCAGCAGCTTAAACAGGGGAGGAAGAAAAAGAAGGTGGGTGGGAAAGTAGAATAAAGCCTTTTTTTTTCCTTAGTTAGGCTGGCGGCGGAACTGACTGGTATTAAACTTATGGATGTAAATTAGTGCAATTTGTTAAATTTGTTGACGTTGGTCTTGAATAGATCCGTAGCTAATTTGCTAATGGAAAGGAAAAAAGAAACGGGATGTTAATAAATGATTGAAATGAGTTGGATGGATTTCTACTAGTAATAAATTGGGCTCAATTGGATTGGCGAATGGGATTCAATTGATGAGCTGGACAACTTTGACATTTGACGGTAAAGTTACGCAAGGCAGAGAAGTTGGAATAATAAAATCCTTAAGAACAAACAAACGAATGGAGCAAGTTCTGTCGAATTAACACACAGTCTATCATCATCATCTATCAACTAAAGGAAGAAGTAAAATATAGCTGGACTAATTGAATAGACCAGTAGTCATTGATATCAAGCATCACCAAATTTTGAGCTGACCAAATCCAGTCCAGTCTAATGCATTTCTTCTAGTTAACTGACAAACCAACTGAATATTATAAATTTATCTATGAATAATGAATGAGTAGAACATGAATATAAATAGATTTTTATAAATTTACTTTCAGTTCAGTCCAGTTCACATGTACACTCCACATACGAAACATATCGCAAAAGAAAAGAAAAGAAAATAATATTATACTGATCAACAACCATCATCCTATTATTATATATTCATACTCAATTCCTTTCTATTTTTAATTTTTTTCTATCTTGAAATATTTTCGATCTTCTTTTTCTTTCTCGGATCCTACTCCATGGCGCGTCTCTTCCCACGACCATCCGTCCACCACCAACTCACCCTCACCAAATGATTCTCCAATCCAAACGCCCCGAAGGCTGGCTACAACGCAACAAGTCCCGCAAGCGTCATCCCAAGCTCAAGCAATTCCCCCGTCTCTCGCTCCTCCACAAACAGCAACAACAGCATTCACAACACCCTCCACCATCAACAACCCAACGACTCCCGCGACTGTTTGAGTACGATCCTCCAGCAGATCTGCCGCTCGACCGAATCCGTCAAATCGCAGCCGCTTTCGAACAGTCGGCCAGCCAGGTCACACCACGCAACGGGTCAGCTGCCTCCCGACAACGCCCACGACGTCCCAGCTTCTATGAAGGCATTTTTAGCGAGCCCAAACTGTTCTTGTCGTCGGTGCAATCTGTGCCAACTCCTCAACAACCACGTCGTGTGCATACGGCGCCGACCAGACTGATCAGAGCAACTGCACCGAATTTCAAAATTACAGAAAATTTTAAACCATGCCCACCGTTCTATAAACCGCCTGTGCGACGTCCAGTTTCGTATACCCTGAGCAATAATAACAACAATAATAATAGTAATAACATTAATGACACTAATAGCAATAATAAAGGCATCAACTATAATAACAATAATAGTAATAATAATCATAATCAAAATGGAAGTGGAAGTGGGGATCCAGACAAATTGGTCGTCAGCAAGACAAGACCCTCAATCCCACTCCGCTCACCAAAACGCTCTTCAATTCTACGCCGTCCTCCAAGCCTCGCAGGCTCCGACATAGTACCACCACCCCAACAACAACAACAACAACAACAAGCTCCTCTCGCAGATCGACGATCTCTAACACTCTCCCACACCCCAGCCCACGTCGACTCCGCCATCAAGCTCCACCGCGTTGTCAGAAGGAAACCCGTGGGCCCCAGCACCGGATACGACCGGCCCAAATGCGGCGCAACCCTATCACCCTCAAAATACACTTCCTGGCCGGCAATGCATTCGCCGTCAGGCTCAGAGTCAACCGCGTACTTGGATCTGGCAAGACCACTGTCGGCCGTCTCGAGCCCAATCCTTATGCGTAGCGAAACACCGAGCGTTGATGGAGGGAGTCGATTGGATATGAGAGACTCGGAAACGGATAGGTTGGAGGTTACGAATGAGGTGAATGAAATGGAGTTGAAAGATATTGAAAATGATACAAGGTCGGAGATTAAATTGGAAATGGACCCCCATGCTGATGGTACTAATTTCAACTCTATTTCCAATTCTAACCTTAACCACTCCTCCAGCCTTACTTCTAATTCCAATTCTAACTCCAACAACAACTTTGGCACCATCCCCAGTCTCAAAGTGAACGATGTGTCAGCCCCACAATCACCCACAAAAGAACGCAACCTAGAACTCCTCGACGACGAGTTAAAACAAGGTCGCGCCCGTCTCCTGGACGCCGGGAAACAGCGCCAAGTCGCATACATTGCCGAGCACGCCGTTTCCAGCCACACCGCCGAGCTTGACCGTGGCACGCCCACACCCATCCCCATCTCCGATCACACGGTCACCGTCCAACGCTCGTTCTCGAGCGCATCACAAAGCACAACTGGCTTTGTCTCGGCAGCAAGCTCACCCACACCCACATTTTATAGCGATATGTCGCCGGACCTTGACGACCTGGACCTTCCACCGCTCATGAACGCGGTGACCATTAGTGACGAGCCACGCACACCGAGCGGTTCTGAATCTGGGGGAGCCACGCCGACAAGTGTGGACTCTGGAGCTACGATGGTCGACCCGCGCGACAGGGGGGATAGGGATGGGGCGACGACACCGACTAGGAAACAACCGCTGAAAATTAGTGTACCGAGAAAACCGGTTGTGTCTGGACAGAGGGACTCAATTGCGTCAATGGTATCGGATAACTCGACAATTAAAGATGTACCATCGCCAAGTGTGCCGTTCTTTATGGCGGCGCCGCTGCCGAAAGGTGATAATGAAGGATGTGACAAATGTAAGTTGATTTATTATTACTTTTTTTTTGCCTTGATGTTTTGATTTTCTAACAATGTTTTTTAGTTGACGATACAAATCCTTTAAAACCACCAACGTCACAATTAAAAGTTCAAGTCCAAGAACCTGATACGGCCGCTTTTGACATTTACAAGTTTTACAGCTAACCTCCCTTCTCCTCTTCTTTCTACATCCAAACAAATCCTCTTTTTTTTCCTTTAACATTGTTCCATACCGCCCTCCAAATCTTCCCTTTTTTGGTATTCTGTACGTATATCTGAAGAAGGATATACGTATCATTTTATTCGCAAAGATGTAAAAACGGGTTGATATTAGAAAGATGGCTGCCTGGGATGTGCTTAGAGTACTGTACAAGGTGTTAGAATCCTTATTAACTGGTCTGTTTGAAGTGTACTAAGTCTTGATGTTTTTGTTGTAAATATACAAATAGATTGTTTATTGAAGATTATCTGTTTTGATAGCCTACAATGTTTTGATATATAATATACTTGAATCTAGATCCTAGTTGTACAGTTCAGGAAATAAATGTTTTCTTAATATTATAGACCAATATATTACTTTGGGTATAACTTCCTGCTGTGAATAGCGTAGTATGGTCAACGGGATAACTGCACTATGTACACTTTTATTTAATTGACAAGAATCGTGAACGTACTATGAACAGAAATTTGAATGCTGCATCAAAACGATCCACGAACCATCGTCACATTGTCCAACTTACTACCCATCCAAGATTCAATCAAAACCTCCTGTACTTCCAACCCCAATCATTTGTAAATTGCCTTGATTAGTTCACAATCAAGAATATCAACGTTTAAAGAGAGTAATACAAAATCATCTCCCTCTCTTTCATTGCCCGTAACCAACATATATTAACATCACAATTCATACAAATATACACATCACTCAAGGATATCAAATTAATTACATGTCTCATAAACTATAAACTCTCAAAAACACAGTATGTAGAATTATCAAAAATGAAGAAGAAAGAAAAACTTTTGAAAAGAAAAAGGAAAAAAACAAAAACTTTGACAACAATGATATGTTTGTTTCCATCTTCAGCTCTTTTCCTCTCCTACAAATCTTTCTTTTTTCCCTTTCTAAATTTGCTCTTCACCACCCATCATTTCATCTTCAAACTCCAACTCTTCATTATCAATAGTGGCGTTTTGGTATTGTTGGTACTCACTGACCAAATCGTTCATGTTGGATTCAGCCTCAGAGAATTCAGTAACGTCCATACCTTCGTTGGTGTACCAGTGCAAGAAAGCTTTTCTTCTGAACATGGCAGAGAATTGATCTCCAACACGCTTGAAAAGCTCTTGAATAGATGTGGAGTTAGCAATAAATGTAGCAGACATTTTACTGTCTTTAGGAGGAACAGTACAGATAGCTGTTTGCACATTATTAGGAATCCATTCAACAAACAAGTGCGAGTTGCGCTCTTGGACAACATGCATTTGGTCTTCGACTTCCTTAACTGAGACCTTACCACGGAAGAAAGCTGCAACAGTAAGATATCTACCGTGTGTGGGATCAGAAGCAGCCATCATGTTCTTGGGGTCAAACATTTGTTGAGTCAACTCGGGAACACTCAAAGATCTGAAAGAGCTTTGTCCAGGAGCGGAAAGGGGAGCATATCCAACCATGAAGAAATGCAGACGAGGGAAAGGAACCAAGTTGACAGCAAGCTTTCTTAAATCACTGTTCAATTGACCAGGGAAACGTAAACAAGTGGTGATACCGGACATGACACCAGACACAAGCTGGTTAAGGTCTGAGTGAGTAGGTTGTTTAAGTTTAAGGGTGTTTTGACAAATATCGTAAAGAGCCTCATTATCAATGCAGAAAGTCTCGTCAGCATTGTCAATCAATTGATGAACAGACAAAGTAGCATTGTAAGGTTCAACAATAGTATCAGAAACCTTTGGCGAGGGAACAACAGAGAAAGTAGCAAGCATTCTGTCGGGATATTCTTCACGGATTCTGGAAATCAAAAGAGTTCCCATACCTGAACCGGTACCACCACCAAGTGAGTGGGAGATTTGGAAACCTTGAAGAGATTCTGAATTTTCAGCTTCACGTCTGATGACATCTAGAACGGAGTCAACGAGTTCAGCACCTTCAGTGTAGTGACCTTTAGCCCAATTGTTACCGGCACCAGATTGACCGTAAACAAAGTTGTCGGGTCTGAACAAGTTACCGTAAGGACCACTTCTGACAGCATCAACGACACCAGGCTCTAAATCGACAAGAACGGCTCTGGGGACGTACTTTCCAGCACCGGCTTCAGTGTAATAAACGTTGAGACGTTCAAGTTGAAGGGGATCATTACCTTCGTAACTACATTGTGGGTGTTAATATTGATAAATTCGATTGTCAAACAGCAATAACTTGGCCAAATGAAAACGCCTAGTTGGAACATACTTTCCAGAAGGGCTGATTCCGTGTTCACCACTAATAGTTTCCCAAAATGCGGCACCCTTTTAGAACATCCCATGGTTAGTTGATTGATTGATTGGTAAAGAAATCAGGTAGATAGACCGATTATACATACAATTTGGTTACCACATTGGCCGGCAGAAACGTGAATCTAAGACGGTTAGTACCAAAGTCAATTCACTTAAATTCAATAGATCATGAACTCCTTCTCCCCCTCCTTAACGTACAATTTCTCTCATTGTGTATCTTAGTTATAGTTTTCAATGTTTCAATATTGTTTATTTGTTTGTTTATAATTGATTTTCCAGTAATTATCCCTTCAGAAACAAGTGACAGAACCAAAAATCCAGCAGAAATCCTTAGTGAATCTTTTGTTTTAAAGAAAACCTGTGAAAGATGAGATGGGGATCTTTTTTTTTCTACCAAGAAGAGCTTAAATGGCAATAAAAGGAATATTAGGGGAAGGAAAAAAAAGGGAATGGGATTCAAATTATTTTTTTCTAGGGGAAAAAGGGAAAAAAAAAATGAAAAATAAGGAGAGAAATAGCAAAAAGTGAGAATTGATGTAGTCAAAAGGCTCACCATCAAAACACCTGGAATGTGATGCGATAGCTTGACCTGTCAGAGAAAAAAAGCGTAAAATAGTATACACACACAATTTATTTACAGAGATGCAGATATCCATTCTTTTATCTAGTCTAATTACTTACATCTAGAGATTGAGATTCTTATCCACTCTAAATCTGCCATTATCTCATAGTTTTAAGCTTCTATACTGGTTTCAGTGATTTGCATTGAACGAGAAAAGGTACTGTGTTTATGTTTTTTGTTTACTTTAGTCCTATTATGTGAGACCCTTTGTTGTCATGGTAACTGTTGTCTAAGAAACGGTACTCTCAAAAATTTTGCTTTATGTTTTACTGCTTAACTTTTATTGTTTAGTGCTTAAAATACATCTCTAATAGCATATTTCTTAGAGTCTATAGTGCAATACACATTGCCATACATAGAGTTTTTCAGCTCTCTCGTGTCCCATAAATCTCATTAACTTCAGGCTTCAGAGCTGATAATATGGCAATTTTAAATTTACCAAAGCAGCTTTACAGTAAAACAGACTGCCAGAATATCTGATTGATTAATGGTGTATAAAAACTGGTTGATTGTTTTGTTACTGAAAAAAAAAACCCGTAACGTATTTCCTATATCAGCTTTAAAGTGATTTCTAAGTCTTTTTGAATTAGATGTCATAAAAGCTACTACTGTAATTTCCTACGCCAGACAACGTATCTCCAATTAGACTTGAATCTATGATATTTTCAATTATTTAAGTATAAGTATTATCACTTTATAACCATTAACATGCTCTAAATATTCTGAATATTCCAACTATTCACATTCACCACTTCTTAATCATCTTCCTTCCCAATATCATAACTTCCACACCCCACACAACCCACCCAATCGACCCCAACCTTCTAACCGCCATAACCACTGCCATTACCTCCGCCCCATATCTGACCATCTCATCCCCTTTACACATTCCTTTCCCTTCAGCCGCCAAATAAGCTGCCAGTCCCAGGCCCAGCAGCAGAGCCCAGACCTGGCTCCGCGCCAGCACATATGTCATAATGAGTGCCCACATCAGAAACACGGTCGTGCTGAGAGTGTGGGTGTGAACAGGCTCGAGCTTGAGTTTAAGGAGCTTGGCATTGGTGTCGGTGAGAAATTGGGCGTAGCTGTCGATGGTTAGGGCAACGGAACTGGCCGTGCGTTTGAAGAAACTGGCGCGGGGAGGGGTTGGGGATGTGGGGGTTAGTGTGGAATCGGTGCATGCCATGAGGTCCGTAAGGGAGAGCGTGGAATCGTAAAGAGACCCGATGGCGGATTGAGGGACCGGTATTTTGTGCATTGTTTTGAGTGATTCTCTGCTTGTGAGTTTGTAGTTTGGTTTCTTCTGAGAATTGTACTTTGTAAAATTATTCTGAGATCAAAAGTTGATGCGTGAGAGAAAGGGAAACAATAAAATTCTGAAAATTGAAAGCTATTTTAATAATTTTATAAAAGAATTCAATCTTGGTATATTGAGGAGAGGGGTCATCCCACAAGAGAATCAAAATCATGATACCTGTTTCTGCCTAAATCTTGCACCACATTAGTAGAATTTTAATTCAGGCTTTAAATTTTTCATTCAAACATAGGCAGTCAAGTATCCCCATCAGCCTACTTCCAGCTACGTTGTGTGGCTTCGTTTCAATAAAATAATATTTCCATACATATCAGATGAGACTAATGGCAGGTGAATTTACTAGAACTTAGGATGGGCTGATTGGGTATCACTGTAGCCTAGCTTAGCCTGTATTAGCTCGGAACTAAATTTCTTCCATTGATTTCTTACATTCATATAATTGCATCCTACACAGTTATTGTTATTTTTATTTTTATCTTTTTTTCTCATATGACAAAACCAGAAACAATATACGATCCGCAGTCTATATACATACATGTGATGAGATGTAAATTACGAGAATAGAGGTTCACGTGGATTGGTCCCTTTCACGACAACTGGAATGTTGGCTAAAATCTCAATTTTCTGAGATGTTGCTAGAATTTCCATTTTGGGAATACGTCATAAACACAATAAAGACACTGTGAGAATTCACGATATTAGACTCTGATGGTGGGCTTTACACAAAGTTTGGGCTATCCAGAATTTGGTCATGCTATATCATAAATCTATATTGTCTATTTAAAACAACTTTTACGGTAGGTCGTGCGTATCAGAAAATTTCATGTTTTATAGAGCTTTTGAGGCTAGATAATATTCAGATAAATGTTAGTATAGATGCTATGTTGGTCCATACAACGGCAAACTTGCCCCCATTGCATTATTAGCATCTTAGGCAAAGGCTTTGTTATCACACTTGTTTTGGAAACACCTCAGTGACAGGCAGCTCCTCATGCTCAAGCATCTGTCATTAACATCGACACAATCATTGAAACTTACCAAGCTTCCCCACAACTCGAACATGTCTTCTGTTTAGTATCATATGCTTCATCAACAGCTTTGTGGTATGCAATATTAGCAGGCATCTACCAAGATAATGTTCAAGTTCTATAACGTTGCCAATGCCAAAGTCAAAACTTCGCAGTCAGAACTCCGTTCATATGACATGTCCTGTCAAAAGTGGTGGTGATGCGTGCTCAACTCCGGCTTTTTTTACAAAACTAAGGCAGCATCATATTTAGATCTGTATCAAGTGGGGGGAAATAGAATATATCATAACTATTCAGTACAAAAAGTGTCTATTGACTAACTTACAGGTGATGATTAATGGCTCAGAAATAGAAACATTATATGCCATAAACAGGTAAAAGGTCTATTTCCATATTTAAGTAGCTATGCAAAACACTTGAAAAATTTAATAATCATATAAAACCTACACCCAAATATTGCAAGCGCAGCAAACAGCTTCATCTAAACAAGTGCGTTAAAGATTCTCATTAAGTCTTATTCTAACTGCGGTATTTGCCCTTGCTAACGCTATACATGTAACGATTACTAACGTACCGAAGAGAAGATAAATACAAGCTGTGTAACCAAAAAAGGCTTCTTAATCAATAAAATTGACTTCTATGCTGTCATAAATGACACACCAATTATGATTTGCTTTGCAATATCCGGTACGTTCAGTCGATCCGTCAATTTCATACAAAACTATGCATCTTCTGTAGATTGGAATTCAGGCTAGCAAGATCATGGAAAGTAAATGTTCCAGTTGATACTGTTTGGTTCTCTGAAACTATGCCGGTAAACCGTTTACTGGCACTATTGTTGATTTAGACAGTCATTAAACGTGTCTTAACAATAAAACTTTCTATATGCCTTACCAATACCGTTCTTACTTGACAACAGTCTTAAAGCTGAAAAAATGCCCAAAGATTAATGCCCCCAGTAGCCACTTCATCCCGTCTCCGTACTATATTCTATACACTTCTCAGATTTCACATAAATCAACAAAAAACACCCTCGTTTTCTAGTTAATATATAACATAAGAAGCGCACACCTTCATTTATTGCTTTTTTTCTCCCGCCCTTCTACGCTTTCACCAAGATGCGAATGCTATTAATATTCACACTCTTAATTCCAGTAGTTGTGTCACTAAACCCGCAGCACAGCTACGCCCCACGCTATACACAGTGCCCAACAGAACGACACAGTCTTGTCCGTAGAGCTACCGGGCTATCACCCGAGGAGGCCGCCTGGGTTTCTGAGCGGCGCAAAGCCACTGCCCCGCATCTTGCCGAATACCTTCGCCGCGTCAAGATGCAAGACATGGATATCGACAAGATTGTTGGAGACAGCGGGATTTCTATAGGAATTGCGTTTTCCGGAGGAGGGTTTAGGGCCATGTTGGCCGGCGGAGGCGAACTGGCAGCGCTGGATGATAGAACGAATAACTCGAAGAATGAGGGCCATTTGGGTGGACTGTTGCAAAGTGCAACGTATATTTCCGGGCTGTCGGGCGGGAATTGGCTGGTGGGATCGGTTGTGCTTAACGACTTTAAGTCGGTGCAGGAGTTGCAGAATAATAAAACGGTGTGGGACTTGTCGTCAAGTATGTACGACCTGAAGTTTACGACGCAGTCCTGGGTTAATATTATGAGCGATGTGCAGGCTAAATCACAGAAAGGATTCAGGACCTCTGTTACTGATATTTGGGGTCGGCAGTTATCTTATCGGTTAATAGGAAGAGACAATGGGGGTCCGGATTTGCAGTTTTCTGATATAAGAGATATGGACAGTTTCAAAAAACACGAAATGCCATTTCCAATTATGATATCACTGGGGAGAATGGAGGGAACTAAAATTCTAGACAGAAACTCGACAGTTTTCGAAATGACACCTTACGAACTGGGGTCGTGGGATCCGTCGCTGTACGCTTTTACAGACATGAAATATCTAGGCACCAAAACGGACAACGGTGCTCCCGTCAACGACAGCTGCATTACCGGATTTGACAACGCCGGATTCATCATGGGCACATCATCCTCTCTCTTCAACGAGTTTTTAATGAACATCGACCAACTCAAAGCCTGCGGTATAATGTACGATAGTGTTCGGATGGTTCTTGACTACATGGACCAACACAACTTTGACATCGCCATCTACGAGCCCAACCCCTTCCTTAACGTCTCTGACGCCTCGCGCATCGCAACCTCCAAAACCCTCGCCCTCGTCGACGGTGGTGAAGACTACCAAAACGTTCCTCTCGCACCTCACATTCAGCCCGCCCGCGAAGTCGACGTCGTCTTTGCCTACGACAATTCCGCAGACGTTGACAACTGGGCCGGCGGTGAAGCGATTGCTGCAACGTACCACCGGCAATTCGGGCCACAGGCAAACCACACCATTTTCCCACACGTCCCGGACCCGGTCTCGTTCCAGCGGCTGGGGCTTAACAAGCGGCCAGTATTCTTTGGCTGCTACGCGTCAAACTTTACGTCACTGCGCGAGCAGTTGGGAGCCTCGGAGGAGACAATACCACCGGTTATAGTATACACTTCAAACCATTATTCATCTTTCCCGGCCAATATGTCGACGTTCAAGATGGCTTATTCAACAAAAGAAGTGGCGGGGATGATACAGAATGGGTACGAGGTTGCAACGAGGAGAAATGGAACGGAGGATGGGGAGTGGGGAGCATGTGTTGGGTGTGCAATCGTGCAGAGGGAGTTTGAGAGGAATGGGTGGGACCAGACGGAGCAGTGTAGGAAGTGCTTTGAACGGTATTGTTGGGATGGAAGTTTGGATGTACCGGAAAATAATACGACGTCTAGCAAGGGGTCTGATAGTGGTAAGAAGAGTGATAATAAGAAGAAAGTTAAAGATCAGACAGTGAAGAGTAGAAATGGCAAAACTTCAAGCATAAAGCAAGAGACGGATATGCCAGAGATAGAAGACGACGATTCAAGCAGTGTGTCGTTTGAAGCAGCATACGAAACGTCGGAGTTTGCAGATGATATACAAACAGACACGCCAAGTCCAGGTGATGAACAACCAGATATACTAAGCAAAAAACTAAACAGCACATTGATCTAAACAATTTACGGATCATTAAACAATGCATCGTAACAGCATTCCGACCAAAATAATAACCGGACCAACCAACCAACCAGCATCAAAATCATAATTTACTGACATTCTAGTCATTTAACAGCATACACATCAAGAGCATTCATATCACGAAACAGACAAGCAATTGAAGTACCAAGAAAACAATTAGTAAAACGAGCTTGAAGTTTTTTGATAAGCCAATATCAGGTGTTATAAAGAACCAATGAACTGTGTTGTTTCTTTAGGTTTTCTAAAAATGAAATATACTGGAACGGTATGGGTTTAGTTTTATTCAGCCATATACAAACTTCAAGTTAGATAGATTGATATATAGAAAGACATAGATAATTACAACTGTTTTACATCACAGGAATGCTAAATTCCAATTCAGATAGATCCTATCAATATATGAAAACATTAATAGACTCATTTACAAGGATACATAAATTAGTCTAATAGAACACTGATATTATATTTATTACCATCGTAATAGAGCGTCGAGCAACAAGCATACTACATTAACTGTAAGAAAACCTCTACTGCCATTGCAACAATCTTTCAACGTATTTCAGTAACCCTTATCCGCATTTTACGCAACCGCGGAACATAATGTTCACGACATAAACACATTAATCTTACCTTTCTCAACCATTCCAACAAAGTTTCAGTTCCAACAATTTCCCACATATCTGGGTTCATGTTCCAAGTGTTATATTACTGTACTGTACTGTTTCTAAAACAGCACACCCAGAAATTGTGACTTTTGCTTTCCGGTAAAACTCCTTAAAAAGCCAAAATTTTAAACGGTGCGGCTTTTACAATCATAAAATCTTTCGAAAACCTCAGGCAGTACTGACGACAGGGTGTCGGGCATTTTTTTTTTTCGTGATTTATTTGCCATAGTTGCGGGTTATCAGTGCGCTGCGCATGCATGTACTACGTTGTTGGCCATGTGTGTTGTATTCAGTTGAAAAACGAAAACTGAGTGGTTGAAAGATTGTTTGTTTTTCTATGTGGGACAGAACTGGAAAGTGAACCGTGCGCATGGTGAACCAAGAGTTTGATAACAGTAAGACGAGTTGTTGAAATCATAACAAAAACATATGCTGTACGTGTGCTTGTTATTCAATGATATAGAAATGATAATATGGAAATAGAATACAGATAAAGGTATATGAAAAATAGAGAAAAATCGTAATAAAATGACGAAAATAAATAAAGTCCAAATAAAAAAACTGGCCGCGATGCAATAGGGTGGCAGATAGTGGAGATGGTGCAGTCTGAATGGCATGCTACGATTGAAATTGGAACTTGAAAGCATCATCTATAGATGGTAGTAAAATAAAAATTGTTAGCAAATCGTCAGAACAGGAAGTAAAAAAAAAACAAGAAAAAAAGACATACGTTGGGTATTAACCGAGTAAATGAAATCCACAATGACCTCACTTTCTCTAACGCTTTGTTGATTAAAATGTTTCTTCACAACCGTCGCCAGCTCATGTTTCGAGACTCTACCCGAGTATTTCCCAGTATGAGTCTTGACTCCGAGCGGCGGGTTATTTTTGAGCAGGTATCCGTTATGGGACAGAGCCGACGGGACTGTGGAAGTGAGGTTGTGGAACTGGCGGTACTTGCGAAGCACGGTGACTGGGAGGTTCTCAATCTGAACGTGGTCTGTGGGAGTGGGCTGGTCGTGAACTTCCGGGGTCGCAGGCTTTGCGGCGGTGGAAGTGGATGTGGAAGACTTGGATTTGGAGGGTTTGTCTTTGTCTGCTGAGGACCTACTTGCACGGGAACTTGCCATATTTTCTTATTACTTCAGTGGATGGTAATATCAAGGTATGAAAGATTTCTTAAGAAAGTATTCAAAAGAATAAAGAGAGAAACGGTATGAGGAGGATTGAAAATATCATGCGAAGGAAGAAAAAAAAAGGTAAAAAATAGAGATGGAGTTATTTGTGACTTTACACACAAAAGTTCAAACTACTGTAGTAGTCACTATTTTATTATCATTTTTTTTACTCGATTTTTGCTAGTTTCATTTATTTCTTTTCTAACTCAAAACGTATTTCTTTTTTGCCCCTAAAAAAAATAGGAAGAATTCTCAATTCATTATGGCATTAACCCCCAAATCCACCATGACCGATACAAACACTATCACCTTTCTATTTACAGTCGTAGTCGCCTTTGCCGTTCTCCGGTGGTTCATTAACAATGACAATCTCCCCGACACTGACGATGACCAAACCCAAGCCCCATCATCACAATCGCAGCAACAGGGTCAGCGACGCAATCTTCAGCCCGTGAACGTTGCCCGGCGCCAAGTCACCGACAGCATGATTGAAGTCGTGCACGCCATTGGCCCACAACTAACAGTCGAGCAGATCCGCTACGATCTGGAGCGTTCTGGCAACGTCGAGCGTACCGTGGAGCGGTTCTTGAGTGAGGGCACACTACCGTTTCCTCCCGGATACGTTGCGCCTGCCGCACCTGCCGTCGATCACAACCAAAGCGGGCCGAGTCAGAGCGAGGTCAATTTGATCAAGAAGTATGGATTGGAGAGTCTGGTTGAAAAAAATGTGACGGGCGCCGAGGCGGAGAAGAAGGAAGAGGAGGAAGATAAACCGGTGAAAATGAAGTGGAGCCAGTCAAAGGAGGAGAGACAGAAACAGTTGCAGAAGCAGAGAACGGAGATGATTTTGAGGGCCAGAAGAAAGTTGGAGGAGAAGGAAAAGTTGGGTAAATAAATGACGATGATTTTACGCTCATGAAAGGTGATACACTGGTATTATGGATTGATATTGGTCGATCTACGAATTGATTTATGGTGTTTGTAATACTTTCAAGGTTCGGATTATCTGTCAATAAGAACTCAAAAAAAAGTTTACTGGTTTATCACCATGAATATTGTGTGTATTATTCCATATATGCACATACTTGTATAGATTGATGAATGATGAATGGGAATGAATTGGATGTATATTGGAGAAGAGCTCTTATTATATATAAGCGTGTTAAAGTGTATATTAATAGTAGAAATCAAAATGATGTTGACCGGCTGATCTGGCGATTTGTCCGATTAGATTAGTTTTGAGTCTGGGATAGCAAATTTACTGCAACAATATCAGACTTATATAATGGATTTTGACCTATCAAATGTAATACCTGGTGTTATGAATTTAAGCTATATATGCTAAGTATGTTGTTCTTGAATCTTTTAACAGAATAATTCGATTGATTAAGAGGTCCAATATCTACAATTTTTGATTTACTACTACCGATGTCTATATAAAGCTACTTCATGGTAGTCCAAACGCCAGTTCACTCCAAAGGATGTGTAGACTCCAAGGCATAAACACCCACAGTGAATAATACTGCCCATAATAGTTATAATACCTAAACCCTAAAGCTTTGAACATTGTACTTGCATTTCAGCCCCATGGGGGGTTCAATTTATAATACGTTTTCTGCTGAACATTGCGACATGGGGTTGCCAATGACGGGGATATTTGGTGGGTTCGATTAGATCTTATTTCTACTGATAGTCAATGAATTGCTCTTAGCTTGAATAACCGACTTTTTATTTGATGCCATTTGATTCGATATTCACGGGTATAAGTGACATGAAAATTTCATTTTATCTTGCAGTTGCAGTTCATTCCATTTGATTCGATTCGATTTCTTCCCCTAAACGCAAAATTGTTTTCTGCCGCCAGTTCCAGTATAAACACCCCTGCACTACCGTACCGTACAAAAAAGTGTTCACAAGCGGTCCTACTTTGCACATAGAATACCATTTAATACTTCCTGGTTTTTTCATTTCTGGATCGTTTGGTCTGGGATATGAACATTTTACTATGTTAAAAATCTAATGATCAGGTATAAAACGTAGTATCAGATGTTCACAGCACTTTGTTCACATAAGTGGGTATTCAACCTTTTTTAATTTTTTATTATTATTTTATTTCGAGTGTGTCAAAAGGAAAATAAACCTCCTTGTTTTCTTTAATCTTTCTCCTTTTTCCAATATTTTTGTTTGTTTGTTTGCCAACAATTCATACACACATCACCATTCTTCTTTCATCTTACATCTCCACAAATACCCCCGTCCTTCTTAGATTATCAGTTTTCTCGTGCAAGCCAGGAGTCTACTTTTAACAACACATTTGGTCAACCTTAACGGTCCGTCCATTTCATCTTTTCATTTCATCCACATCCCATTTCATCAACTGTGATCGTCATCAGAAACCAACCATGTATTCACAACAGCAAGCTGCAAATTCCTCTGGGTTCTTTTACCAACAACAGCAGGCCCAGCAACAGCAACAGGCACAACAATCCCAGCAACAGAGTAATCAATACTATGCTAATCAAAATGTAACCTCGAATTCACCCGCGAATGTGAATGCATCTGCTAACAATCAATTCTCTCAATTCAGTCGAAGCCCAACTAACGGATCAAGGCCCCAATACCAAAACCCTCCTTTTCTTCAGTTGCCCACCCCTTCTCAAGCCGCTGTTTTGACAAACCAAAGGATCGCTCAGGGTTATAATACCCAGCAAATGTATTATACTCCTCAGCATCTCCAGGAACAACAAATGCTCTTGCAACAGCAGCAGCAACAAGCTCAGCAGCAACAGCAACAGCAGCAAGCTCAGCAACAACAACAGCAACAACAGCAAGCTCAGTATCAACAACAGCAGCAACAACAACAAGCTCAACAGTCCAATCAGTCTCTTGCTCCACCCACTAACAGTCCTGATTATGTTGTTTTTGAACGCCATCCTGAACAATTTCCCCGCGCTACTATTGAAAAGGCCAATGCTGTCAAAGCCAAAATCGAACACTCTTTCCAACTTAGCGTAGCCCATGCTGTTGAAAGAAACGAAAGAAAAGTGAGAACTGAGCAAGCTCTTGCTCAAGAACGCGGATCTGAAGAACGTAAAAACAGAACTCTTGCTACACTGGGTAAAAATGAATCAGCTTTCTTGCGTTTATTAAGAACAAAATTGAGTCTTGACGATTTCATTACTGTGAAAGTCATTGGAAGGGGTGCTTTTGGTGAAGTTAGATTGGTCCAAAAGCGTGATTCTGGTAAGATTTACGCTATGAAAACCTTGCTAAAATCTGAAATGTTCAACAAGGATCAATTGGCGCACGTCAAAGCCGAAAGAGATGTTTTAGCTGGATCCGACTCCCCCTGGGTTGTTTCTTTGTTCTACTCTTTCCAAGATCCTACTTATCTTTACTTGATCATGGAGTTTTTGCCTGGTGGAGATTTGATGTCAATGCTTATTAAATACGATGTTTTCTCTGAAGATATTACTAGATTTTACATTGCAGAGTGTGTCTTGGCAATTGAAACTATTCACAAACTAGGGTACATTCATCGTGATATTAAACCGGATAACATTCTTATCGATAGAACGGGCCACATAAAAATGTCAGATTTCGGTCTTTCCACTGGCCTGCACAAGCAACATGATAGTAACTACTACCGCAAAATGTTTGATAGAGATCCTCAGCCCAATAGAAACAGTACAATGGTCGATACAATTCATCTCACTATTTCCAACCGTCAGCAGATTTCTACTTGGAGAAAGTCTAGACGTTTGATGGCGTACTCCACAGTGGGTACTCCAGATTACATTGCGCCAGAAATTTTTGTTCATCAAGGGTACGGCCAGGAGTGCGATTGGTGGTCTTTAGGTGCAATCATGTTTGAGTGTTTGGTAGGCTGGCCTCCCTTCTGCTCTGAAACCCCTCACGATACTTATCACAAGATTCTGAACTGGCGCGAGACACTACAATTCCCAGAGGACATTCATCTTTCAGCCGAGAGTGAGGATCTTATTCGTCGACTTTTGACCAGTGCTGATCAGCGAATTGGGCGCAATGGAGCAGATGAGATTAAAAACCACCCGTTCTTCAGAGGTGTTGATTGGGATGGTATCAGAGACTTTGCGGCGCCTTTTGTTCCAAGGTTGTCGTCAATTACCGATACGTCTTACTTCTCGACGGAGGAATTGGACCAGATTCCGGATACACCACCGGCGGCTAGACCGGCTGGGCAGAGTGGAAGCTCGGATGTGAGACAGGACTTGCCATTTATTGGATATACGTATAGTAGATTTGAGCAGCTTACAAAGAAGAATGCGTTATAAGGAATATAAAAAGATATTTTGTAGTTTTTATTTTTTTTTTTTTTTCACGTTATATTGTTTTTTTTTGTTATTCTTGTTTATATATAACTACTGTATAAGTGGATTTTTAGAGCATTACATACTTTACATGGACTGAATTGAAGTCATGATGTTGCGGGAGAGAGGAGTAGTCAAGTGTTTGGTCAACAGAGTTGAGAAGTAAACATGTTAGTATTCTATGTATTAACCTTCAAACAAATTTTGTCATTAGATTTTATCAGTTCATCAATATATTGCTGTATAATATCTAACATGTGGAGATTAAACGACTTGAACAAACATACTGTATGATGCTAATCTGGTATTTAATCTTAGTCAGTATATATAATTTACAGTATGACATTGTGTAGTTTATATCCGTACTATGGATATTCAAGACGTATACTGTACAGTAGGATAAAGTATGTTAATGAAATAACGGTCGGCAATGGACTAGCAATTGTGGGTGCATGATATAGGTATCTGTCTTTAAATTGTTGAAATCACATCTAAGTGTGGACCTACTTTCAATACTAATACCGGTATTCAATTTGAACAGCTTTTTCGCGTCATAGATATTTTATTATTTTCAAATTCTCTTATTATTATCAATAAAACGTATTAAACCATATCATTATTGTTACAACATTATTATCATATACAACATTATACTGATCAATAGATTGATTGCCTAGCTAGATATTAAAGACATCATGACAGAACTCAAACTTGGAAATTCATTATCAACGTATACCAATACGTCGCCATCTCCTGCACAATCTCCAACCCAATATGTTCATCCACAGTATGAATCCCCATCACCTTCAAATCCACAACCCTCATCGGCGAAAACCTATAAATCTTCTCCGTCAGCTCCCAGTAATGTCTCGTATCCGTGTTTCCATTCATAATCCCGGGGGCTACCACAACGTCCGAGTTCCACCCTCCGGAACTGTCGCCCGCAGCAGTGGTAACCTTACCGCCGCGGAATAATCGGCCTCGTCCCCACCCTTCGTTGTCCTTCACGAGAGGGTTCACAATGGGACCGGCAAAGTCGGTGTACAACGATCGCAGCGAACCGGCGAAAATCGACCACGTCTCGTCGGTCGACGGTGTCACGAAACTAGGACCAAAGTTACGTCCGTAGTCTTCAACAAGGAAATATCCCTTACCAAGTGCTTCTTCCTGTCCGGAAACTTCCTCAACAGGACCTTCGTCCTCGCTAGAAATGATCCCGGTGTGGTCGTGATCACCGGCAGGGGCAGCGGCTAGTTTCTTCTGAGCACTGCTGCTGCTGCTACCGGAAGCAGAGGCAACGGTGGGAACAACAACCTTGAGCGGCTCGCCGGTGTAGTTTGTGCGCACGCCAAGGTCGTAGCGGGCAGCCACGTCGCGGACGTTTTGGAGCACTTTGGCGCGCACTGATGGTAGATCCTCGTCGACCGAAATACGGAAGTTCGTCATGATTGAGACCTTTTCAGGCAAGGCGTTAATTTTGAGTCCACCGTTGATGACGTCAATGGCCTGTGAAGTTTGCACACTGTACTTGGTGATGCGCTTCTTGGTGAGATGCTTGGTCAGTGTGGAAAGGGCCTGGAGGTCGCCGGAGTTGGAAAGAGCAATGATGGATTTGAACTTGGAGTCGATGGTGGGACTGTGGTCGGCAAGACAGGTTAAGAACTTGAAGAATGGGTTGTGGTGAGGGTCAATTGAGGGCTCAAAAGGGTTGTCTTCAATTTCCTTTGAGAGCGCAGAAATTAGACCAATTGCAGTATGGTCGGGCGGGATGGACGAGTGTCCACCAGGCGTGACAACAGTGATTTTCTGGTTAATGTATCCTTTCTCGGCAAGACCTGGCACGACCAGATTAACGTTTTCATGTCGCATGACACCTTGACCGCCTTCGTCGAAGATGGCCTCGATAGAGTTAGGCCCGTATTTGGACATGAGGTGTTTGCCAATATGGAAAGCACCTTGGAACCCGGTAATTTCCTCGTCGCAGCCGAGAGCAACAATTACAGTTCTCGTGGGGACAAAGTCCGGGTTAGAGTCCAAAATGTATTCCAACGCATAGAAGATTCCCATCAGTGGGGATTTATCATCAGCCGCACCACGGGCCCAGAACCTGACACCATCGAAGTACGGTTCATACGGTGGGTGAGACCATTCACCCCTTGTATCGTTAAGCACGGGGACGACGTCTTGATGGGCAGCTAGCATGATTGGTTTTGCATTAGTCGAGCCTTTCCAAGTAAACACTAGTCCGTGGGTATTTACTCTTTCGCGGTCCAGTTTTGCGTGGACTTTGGGGAAGGTATTTTCGAGGAATTCCGAGAATCTGTAGAACACGTCCCAGCGCGGGTCTGAGCCGATGGGTCCCATGTCGTCGTAGGTTTCGGTTGGGATTTCGAGGGCTTTGGGGAAGGTGTCGAGGACGAGGGACTCGAATTGGGACGAGGAGAAGTAGGAGTAGGCGGCGGCGGCGTTTGGAGGGGGAAGAATGGGCGGTTGTTTGCAGGATGGAGGGCTGGAGTTGAGGAGGAGTTTGAGGTAGAGGGAGAGGTTTGAGATGGAGGGAAGGATGGAAGGTGTGTTGACTGTGATTATGCCGGAGTTGACGGCAACTGCGAATAGCAGGATAAGAAGAGAGAGTGGTTTCCACGAGTAAGTTGACATGATGATGGTGATGGTGATGGAGGGGGTTAGATGTTCATTCGTGGAGTGGGGGACAATTGAAAAGAAGAAGCGAAAAAAAAGAAGGAGAAGGAGAAGAAGAAGAAGGAAAGAAGAGAAGAAATTTTGATTGGAATTGGGGGTCTGGAGACTGCCTTTTAACAGGTTCGGGAGAGCATTTTGAGCAAGGTTGGAAACGGTCTTTGTTTCGATGGAAAGAAAGAGATTTTAGTGTGGTTTACATGCATATATTATCATATTATTAGAGTGAATAAATAGATAAATATGGATTATTAAAATTATGTATAGATTAGACACATGCCATGATTCTTTCTTTCCAAAGCAGAGGTGTCGAGAGCGAACAAGATATTAATGTTAGATTAGAGTAAACTAAACTAGACTTGACTAGACTAGCCTGGACTTTACTTTACTTTTTTTTTTTTTTTTTTTTTTTTTTTTTTTTCTTTGATCTCTAGTCTTATTGCAAAATAAAAGTATAATATTATAATAGTAGAGACAGGATTGCTCTTTACTTTCCAACTGCGCTTTGGTTCAAATTCCCATTGTGCAGTCAAAGAACAGACAAAACTGATAAGTTATAGTTATAGATAGCTACATACTAGAAATGAATAATAGAAAAAAAAAGTAAATTGCAAGTAAGTTAAAACTGTCATGAACAATAGTGGTAATGATAGTACTAGACCTGATTTTGTGGTTTTTTTAGTTGTGTCCATGGTGATGGATTTTGTTAAAAGAAAGAAAGAAAGAAATAAGCTTGGTAGCAGACAGAGAGAGAGGGAGCATGATAATCGGATGATATTAAATAAATAAATAAATTTGTATATTGGATCATGACAGATCATGATCGGGCGGACCATATTAATTTTAAAATAAGAACTAACTACACTTATTCCCACACAAGAAGAAAAAAAAAAAAGTAAAGCAAAGCACAATATAACAAACACATGTTCAATAGGCAATGACTATTCTATTCCATGAGATAGGTTGTTGAGCTTTTTGTACAGCAAAGTTAAGATTGTCACAACATGGGGTGTTGAGTGAGCAATGAGCATTGAACAACACTTGATATTATAGCAATGAATATTGGACTGGACAATTAGTTTACTATGATAAAATTGCTGGTGGATGAATGGAAATAGTGTGCCAAGTTGCTTTTCTTTAGTCCGTCAATGATTGAACAAATCTCAATTCAATTGACATTCGGAAATGACTTGGTATAACATGTTGTTCTATTCATACTTCCAACTCACAACTCATTCATTTCTTAAGGAAAAAAGAGACTAAGCGTTAAGTTACTTTTCTTTCTCTGTTGTTCTTCATTTACTGGTCTGATTTGCTTCTAACAATGACAAAACCAACAATAATAATGAAAAAATTGAAAAAAGTATAATTGTGGAGCTTATTTTTTCTTTCTTTAATTCACTAAGCTTGCTCCCCCCAGTCTACCAACTAAACCCTTCAAACCTTCTCTTCCAAATCCCCTATAAAAAAGGGTTCAATTCTAACCGTTTTTTTTTTATTTCCTTTCTTCTCTAAAAACTACCCAATTGAACCATCTACGTTACCGTTCAACAAGATTTACCCTAAAAAAATCTAAAACAATGTGCACTGTGCTCACATAATTACCTGGAGTTATAAGTTTGATAATCGATACTAAAAAAACCTTTATTTATTATGCGCCAACTAACTTGAACTAAGCAAGAAAAATATATGTGTAGCGCGCACCATGCCACTTTTTTACTCTTACCGCCCAAATGCATCATCTCAGATTTCTTTCTTTTTTCTACTTTGTTGTACAGTAAAATATATTCTGCGTTGTGCGAATTTTTTCTTTAGTTAAAGCTTTGACCTAAAATTTAAGCTATAGACTATAAGAATTCCAAATTGAGCTTTAAAATTTAATCTAATTAATAATCGTATACTGTAGTTTTTCGCGGTTCAATTCTTCGTCAGATTCTCAGTGATTTTGCACTTACAAACATCCTTACAACTTCTATTCCACATCTAAACATCGTACTGTACAGTGAATGCCATTACTTCCACTTTTCAGCCAATCAATTTCATTTCTTTAGCCCCCAGACCTGCCTCTAGTTCATTTTCTCATGACTCAGTCGTTTACAATAATCAAAAAAAAGGGCACCACCGTTTTATCACTATTCATTTTCATTTCTTTCTTGACCAGCCAAAAATTTACCTACCAGTACACACATCTATATAAATTTTGATCAACATCAACAAACCAGTTTTTATACCGTAGTAACCTGGACTCAACGTATACAATAATAATAGTCTTTCATTGATTACAATATACATATAGTGCTATATATATGCGTGTGTATAATTAGAAAAAACATGTATATATACAAGCTGTCGCAGAAAGTAACAAGAACCAATATAAAAAATAGAGGGAGAAAAATATCACTGTGAAATCACTAAACAATATCAAATCAATATAAAAGCGGCAAGAAGTAATCCTTTCAAATCCCACAAGACATAACAAGATAATATGAACAAGGCAACACTATCACGATTGATAAAATATCAAAAAAGATTAGCAGCACAATTACGTTGATTTGGGATACCTAGATAAATAGAGAAACAATCACACAAAAGTTAGTCAAAAATTCAATTATTCGTAGAAACAAACAAAATGCAGAAACACTCACTTTAATGAATAAACCATTTCAACAATAGGTATGGCTTCAAGTCTACGACCACCAAAATACCTACCATTGAGACCTTCCAACGCCTTTTCACTCGCACTCTGGTCCTCGAATTTCATGTATACTTCACCACTGGACGACGAAGGGTCTACACTAATATGCAAAACTTTGCCATAATCATCTTCGCATTGCGATTTGACGTCATCCTCCAGTTCTTGAATCCATGAGTTTCCCGTTTCACTGTTAAAACAAACAAAAAAGTTAGTATATATAAAAAGGCCATCATCGTAAACGGAACAAATTAAAAAAAGAAATACTTACTCCGCAGGATCAAACATGTGCTTGACAATTATGCATCGGGACTTCACAGCAGCTGGAGGACGTGAAGTACTCTCCGAGTCTCTGGAAGTTCGGCTATCACTGTTCACATTCGGAGACGCAGAACTGTTTGATTGCGATACAGAATCTGGCGGTGTATTGTCATTGCGTCGAATATTGTTAGTAGCCCCCGATCTATCAGACCCCAAGCCTACCCTTAAAGGTCTACCTGCCAACATAAATCCATTCATACTTTGCAATGCTTTCTTTGCAGATTCTTGATCTTTATATCTATGCACAAGGAAAATAATGTTAGTTTCACGAACTGAAATGTGGAATGAATAATATAACTTACTGTATAAAAGCATAACCTTTTGATTTCCCGTTCGGTTCTTTTTGCAAACTGACAAAATCAATCTCGCCGAAAGACTGAAAAATTTGCTTAATTTCATTATCGGAAATACCAAAATTAATGTTACCAGCATAAACTCTTGCTTCTGCCGGGCCATCTCTTGGTCTTTCGGCACTATATGTATTCATATTAGCTTTTTCCAGGCCATTATTAGCGACATTATTTTTCTCTGCCTCTGTGAATTGGACAATTACTGGAATACCTAAAAGTTTTTCACCCGTCATTGCGATAGCTTTCTCAACTGAGTCTGGAGATTTGAACTGAACGTAAGCAACGCCCTTGGACCGACCGGAAACTTTATCTTTGACAATGGATGCATCAATGACGGGACCGGCTTTTTCGAAGAATCTTATCAGTTCCTTTGTGCGGAGCCGGGCTGAAAGTTGTTGTACGAAAACGGTTCGTTGATCGTGTTCTTCAGTTGCAGGAGAGTGGGATTTGCGAGATCGTCTGTATCTGTCCTTTTCTCTCTCTCTGTCTCTAATGCGATCTCTGTCTCTGTCTCTATCTCTGTCTCTGTTGCGATGGCGGTCAACGTGTCTTCTTGGCGAAGGGGACCTTGTACGTGACCGATGTCTATTAGTTCTTTTTGAGTCATAATAAGCATCATCATACCTTTTGGAGTCTCTCTCGCGAGGGCTCATTGACAAATTGTTCGACATTTAAGAGAATTTAGCAGTTAAGATAAAATAAAAAAATTAATAAAAAATAGTAAAACAACAGAACAGACGCAGGCTACCGGTTGTTGCAAGATACCAAAGAAAGACAATAAATAAAAATAAGTTAGAAGATGAATATGTCCACGAAATGGTGCAGCACGGGGAATACAAATGTAACTTCGTCTACTACTGTCAAGAGCTCTTGTTAGTTTGTTTTTGGTGGAATTGCGTCAACAGATGTTGAAGTGGGTTTTTAGGGAATGAATGTTGGGAAAATGGAGAAGTTGTAATTTTTGGGAGTATGAGCATTCTACTTGCAAAAAAAAAAAAAAATAAAAAAAAAAGAGGGAAAGAAAGAAAATTAAAAAAAAAAAAAAAAAAAAAAAAAAAAAGGGAAAAAAAAAAAAATAAAAAAAAAAAAAAAAAAAAAAATAGTTGGGACTTTGACTTTGTATATAAGCAAATCGGTATTTGGTCTCAAGTTCCGTGTTCATTGATTTTCCCGGTTCATATGACGACTTTTTTTCACCCCGTTCATCCACTTTGAGGCTTCATGTGCTCGTACTGTTCACTGTATAAAAAACTGCACCTAACCTTCTATTCTAGTTCTTTCGAGAAACTAAACCCGACGAAACCTTTTATCGGATAGTTTTCAAACATACCGATCCCAATTACGTGATAAAACTCACGAATCACAATCCAGAACACAGGAATGGCTCGACACGCGGGAACAAAAACTTAAGTATGTACCTACTGTAAATGCTTATAGTTACAATAGATATCCCGATATACTTGAGCATTTAACTATTCTTATACTACTAACTTGTTTTCTACAGAAACGGACTTTCAAGTTTCCGAACCTACACCAATGGTGGCGTAACAATTCGTCCAGGCACTTTCCAGTGTATTTTATGTCTTATGACGTATGTACGTCACATTGCCCAAATGGCTACGTGTTTTCTTCAACAGTGACGGTTTTCTACGTAAACGTTAAGTACGTTGTGGTCGGTACGAGCCGCTGTAGAGCCTGAGTCAATTGTTTTGGCCGGCCCGCGTCGTACCTTACAACTTTCAAGTATTGACTTGGTATATAAATCTAAAACCGTTGATTCAAATACGGTTGGCGGTTAATCTTAAGCTCTAACTTCGAAGCACTTTTAAACGTGACTTTTTGTACCAGGTACTGTACTATACGGAACAGAAAAAAAGCCTCGGACTTGTAAGTATTGGGAAAGACCCGGGTACATGAAACATTTTGTCACAAAACCATTGCGTACAGATATTCCATGTTGGTCGACCGGAAAGTACCGCTCCA
The DNA here is from genome assembly GCA_030563945.1 of Geotrichum australiense. Taxonomy (NCBI): domain Eukaryota; kingdom Fungi; phylum Ascomycota; class Dipodascomycetes; order Dipodascales; family Dipodascaceae; genus Geotrichum; species Geotrichum australiense. The sequence goes on along the minus strand of JAJMKR010000034.1, from coordinate 173,726 downwards.
GAGAACTGAAACACCGTGTGTAGAGCTGTACTACTGTACATAACCCTGTGATTCGAAAAACACGAATGCGCGAAAGCAAGGTTACGCATGCCTCCGGTGGTTTGTACCGTCTCAATCCAAATACGCATGCTTTGGTCATAGCAATACGCCATATCTATTTAGATGCTTTGGTTGGTCCTTCTGTATCAACATGAATACAGTCTCTCGTTATAAAACCGTAAAAAAGGTGGTAATAGAGTAGAAGTCTGTCTGAGATACCGCCGTTGAGTTCTGATGACATTGTAATACTAGAACGAGGATTGTAGTATGGAAAGATACTGCACAATTTGGTAGGCTTTAAACTGTCCATGAACAGCTACTGTAATCAGATATCGTTGTGATATTTGGAATAGAACCGGGTCCCGAAACGGTACTATCCGACTCTCTCACTTTAAGCTGTATTAACTGTTAATTCTATTAAAAACTGCAAATATGAAGGAGCTGAACTGTTTCTAAATTTTGATAGCCAATGCTAGACCAACACCGACCCTACCGTAGGTATGAATTACTAGAACAATGCCCTAAAGATGAACACTTTGTCTAGAAGTGATATCACCTCGCAGACATCAAACATCAAAACTTTCACAACTATAATCCGATAAAAGTGCTGCACTGTTCTTACATCTGCAATACAGAATGAAGACATTAAGGAATCCTGGAACAACGCGTAGGCTCAGTAAGTGCTAATTTGAAGAATGTGGAAGTTGCACTACTGATGGTTTTGTATCTGAGAGTGAGTTAGGAGGAGTACGAGTGTTGTTTGCGTAAAAGTTACGGCCTACGATCGTTTACAATTAGGATAGGACAATGGGCTAGAAATGGTATGTTGTGAACAGAGTTGTGTTTACGTTGCAGACTGGTTATGATATTGTGATGGTAATGTTCTGTATTGTCTTTGATGTGAAGTTGTCTACTTGGTTACTTATATGTTAAGCTGTGAATTGAAATGGCAGTCGAAAATTGAGAAAGCTGAACAAATGTGTGCTCATTTGATATACTACAATTGTTTTATAATAAATACTAAGAGGTCGTTTCAGTTATGGATTGAAGTTTGTCGACTGATTAGATGGAGTCACCGTTGATATGACTTTTCATAGCGATTGCATATTGCCTAACAATATATCAGGATAGTCAAGTTTTGACTACCACTCACTTCTATCAGGTAAGATCAATATAGAGACGATTGGGTACCTTATCCAGGCCAAACCCCGTTCATGGCTAGATTTATGTGAGAAGTCTTCCTACGTTCAACGTGTTTCTTGAAAACATAACACTTGAGTAAATTCTTTCCAAGTTAACAGCTAGACAACCCTACTGTACTACTACGTTACGTATATCTCAAACAAGGAACCTTGAAGCCCACCACAAGATAGAAACAAAGACCTGAATAAAGCCAGTAATCAGTATGAGCTATGATTGCACGACTGTACTATGGTCTGGACATTTCTTTATGCTCACAGTCATTAATCACCGGCTCAAAGTGTTCAAAAAGTTTGTAGATTAACTATCTATATAAAATTGTGATAACTGCTCCTGGTTCAAGTTGGGTGAGTGCGCGATATGAAATTCTTTGATGAATGCACTTTTAAGGGGTCAGTTCTGCAGAGAAGTTTGTATTTTGTTTTTTTCTTCAAGATCGGGGATTTCCCCCACCATGGTAGTAATATAACGATATTGGTTCTTTCGCAATATCTAGATTTATTATAAAAAGATCTTATCACGGAGAATTTTTCACACAGTATGATATATAAACAATCCCAACGAATACCTTGAACCTACCGATGACGACACAGGGTTAATTTAGCTTATATGAATACTTTAAAAGTTAGCCCATAGACAACGACAACGACCAGATTCACAGTAACTGAATGCTAAACTTCTTCCCGCCTTTTCCTTTTTCTTGTATATGTAACTTAGTCGGCACTTTTAGCCCTATCACCGTCCCGTCATTACATAATGGTGAATTGATCTCGGAGTTTTTTTTTGTTTGCCAAACTTTGCTTGTTTGTTCCGTTGTTGTTATCGTGCAGTGTATAAATTTATACTGTGCGTTCCATATGCAGCACGCATATTAGCCTAACCTTCGTATTCTATCAGCCAGTTGTATTTTTTTATATTTATATTTACGTTACGATCCAAGTACTCTAATTTTAAATTTAGCCAGCCTATGTGTTTAACTTTTAACGTAAAGTACAGTACGTCATTGGGAATATTCTCCTTGTGGGAACTTGAAAGGAAGAAAAATTCAAAATTGATGTGCTAGAGAATTTTTGAATCTTATGCTAAGCTATTTTTGGAAGCGAATATACAATTTTTGGTAATTTCGGTGATTGTATAATTTTCATGAACACTATACGTACTCTACACTAGTAGCTTGGAATGAATATAGGTGCTTTATTGAAGTTTTTCATTTAGGGTTTCGAGTTCGTCGTGTCTCAGAAAATGTTTAACTCCGAGAGGTCGAGTTAAATAGCTAAGTTTGTTACCTTAAAGTCGAATCTTTGGATTTCTACAGTAAGTCTGGATTGAACCTGTTCCCAGTATATCCGCGACGGACCTTATTATATCGTCTGATATTTCAATACAATATAAAGCAAAAAAAAGTGTAGCTCAACCAGTTGCGATTGTTGATATGATTCAAATGTCTTGAGGCCACTGCTCAAGTCTCACAGATTGCCTGACGTTCGGCCCGACTTGAAAGATGCCACAAAAGTGAAAAAGTCTTGTGCCCTGAACAAAGTCATTCGATCTTTGGTAAACACAGTTGTTGAAACCGTGTCCATAGTAACTTATTACCAAACAATATCAAGCGTAAAAGACCCGCCAGCAGCACCACGGTTATTCACAATCCCAGGATGTATCAAAATCGAGCACTGTTGTTAATTTAATATGAAATAAATAGTAAAATCAGTTATTGAGACCCAGCTATTTCAAGCTAAGTCTAGTCCAGCTCGAATTAGATATCAAGACCAAGTTCACAATATTACGGTGGTGAAATTTAAAGTACGAGTTTAGGCGCGAGTTTAAGCTCATTTTAGATTGAGGCTTACTCAGTCTACCCTGGTGTATGTGTATGTGTGTGTGCAAGTTTTGTGTTATAAACCGTAAGATCCAGATCCAGATCACAGCCTACACGCTTATCCAAGATGTTTTGAGCAGATGCCTTTTTACGAAATAAGTTCAAATAACCATCAATTGCTGGCAGGATTGTTGATCTTCAGTTGTTCACTTCAAAGGTCCACGCTACGCTCACTAGATTGCGTACGTCATTTTTCTTTTTTGTTTACTGCTGCATACAAACAAGTTATAGTACCACTGTTATCTCATTGTGTACCTTAGGTCAAGTCATATCTCCTTCCTTCTTATTTAAGTTATCCTATAACGTCTCCTTTAAATTCTCTCGTGTTCTCATTTAATTTTTACTTCTTTTCTTTCTTCCTATTTTTTTTTTTTCCTCTTCTAGTCTTTACATCTCTTTTCTTGTATCGCCGAATTCAAAAGTTTTGTAACTTCTTCTCCATAAACCATGTCTGATTCGCCCGTTAAAGTCAAAAAAATCTGTTGCATTGGTGCTGGTTACGTTGGTACGTCATTTTGTTTACTTTTAGTTTTTCAACCCACCCAGCTTGTCTTAGATCACTAACCATAATATCGTTTTTGCTGTCCATTCAATTCAGGCGGCCCAACATGTGCCGTCATTGCAATGAAAGCACCCCATATCCAAGTTACCATCGTTGATCTCAATCAAGCAAGAATCGACGCTTGGAACTCAGACTCTCTTCCCATCTACGAACCAGGCCTGGAAGAAGTTGTCAAGGCTGCTAGAGGCAGAAACTTGTTCTTTTCAACTGATGTTGAAACCGCCATCAACGAAGCTGATTTGATCTTTGTCTCCGTCAATACTCCCACAAAGAAGTCAGGTATCGGTAGAGGTTTCGCTGCCGACTTGGGCTGGGTTGAATCGGCTACTCGAAACATTGCCAAAGTGGCTACTACCAGCAAGATTGTTGTCGAAAAGTCAACTGTTCCTTGCAGAACTGCTCAATCAATGAGAAAAATCCTCGAGGCTAACGGAAAACCTGGCATCCATTTCGACATTTTGTCCAATCCTGAATTTTTGGCTGAAGGTACCGCTATCAAAGACCTGTTCAATCCTGATCGTGTATTGATTGGTTCCTTAGATACCCCTGCAGGAAAATCTGCTGCTGCTTCCTTGGTCGAAGTTTACGCTAACTGGGTGAAACCAGATCAAATCATCACTACAAATCTATGGAGTTCAGAATTGTCAAAACTCGTAGCCAATGCTCTTTTGGCTCAAAGAATTTCGTCCATTAATGCCATTTCTGCAATCTGCGAAGCTACCGGAGCTGATGTTGATGAAGTTGCTTATGCCTGTGGTCTTGACTCAAGAATTGGACCAAAGTTCTTGAAATCCTCTGTCGGTTTCGGTGGTTCATGTTTCCAAAAGGATATCCTGAATTTGGTGTATCTTTCAGAATCTCTACATCTTCCAGAAGTTGCCGCTTACTGGAAGCAGGTCGTTGACATGAACGAATACCAAAAGACCAGATTCACCAAGAGGGTCATTTCTTCGCTCTTCAACACATTGACAGGCAAGAGAATTGCACTGTTTGGATTTGCATTCAAGAAGGATACTGGTGATACTAGAGAATCAGCCGCTATCACCCTGTGTCAATACTTTAAAGAAGAAAAGGCTAATATTGCCATTTTCGATCCTAAGGTTGAAGAAAGTCAAATTTGGTACGACCTGGAAGAAGTTGGTAAGGGCGCTTCTTTGGAACAAATAAAGTCTCAGGTTGAAATTTCAAAAGATCCTTTCGAGGCTGCTAAAGGTGCTGATGCTATCGTAATTGCCACAGAGTGGGATATGTTCCGGGATACAGAGTTGGATTACGAGAAGCTTTATAGCATCATGAACAAGCCTGCCTTTGTGTTTGATGGAAGGCTTATTGTTGATAGAGCCAAGCTTGAAGCAATTGGATTCAAGGTGGAACAAATTGGTAAGAGTACTCGCGATCAGGGTTATGAGTAAAAGGTCATTTGTCTAGATGTTTAAATAAACTGGGGTAATATTAAAATAAAATAATGGTAATTAATCTATACATGGTGATTTCTAATACGTTGGTGTAATAGGATGGTAATTTTTTTTCATAGATTGAGTGATGGCAGAAAAATGTTATCTCAAAAAAAAAAAAAAAAAAAAAAAGGGGCTCGCATATTATAACTTTTAAACAATTTATATTACGTAATACTGTTGTGCAAACATTTAAGGTAGTAAAATTAGGTTAGCTTGATATGCAGTTCAAGCATGTTGTTATGGATATATTCAGGTCAATCTCGGCTCTTTCCATCCAAAAAGACTGAAAAATGAAACCAAAGAGATGATAATATTATGGTGATTAGAAATAGCATCCTTAGCAGTTATGTGTCAAGTTTGAATAATATACAGCTCAGTAAGTCAAGTTTTAAGTTTTAAGTTTAGAAGTATAAGTACTGGGAAAAAAAGAAGAAAATAAAAAAAGAGAGGTTTAGGCAGGCAGGAAGTATGGTGGTAGCCCACACAAAAGCTGTTTTTTTTAAAGATCTTGGTGCCAGTGCCACCATGGTCGTTCACAATTGGACACATGTCAAGTTATGATGACATCACCGTACTAAACAAAATTAGGCAAACGCAGTTGTATTGGTAAGATTTGTTTACCCACGCACCGACCGATTGTAGGGGCGGACAAAATTACATAATGTTGAAAGTATGAGTAATATAATACTGTATACAGTGTAGGTTTTGGTTCGAGAGGTTGGAGATAACTTTTTGTTTTATGGGTCGGTGATGGTGGTGGATGGTGGAGTCGGGGTTGGAGGATGGTATGAGGAATGAACGGTAGGGCTGTTTTTGAAAGAATGCGAATGAATGTGTTTATATTATCAGATCATCAGATTTAGTGGTTTTGAAGGAAAATGTTATGTTAAGGCTGTGAGCCGGTCGTCCTTTTGGCTGCCAATGCTACATATATGGATAGATGTATACACTGTACATATAGAACTCTTGGTTTGAAAAGAACGATTTTAGTTGTGGATGTTGGATAAGCGGTCCAGCATGTAGTAGTTATAAAGATGTCATAGTTGGAATAGCCTATAGTAGCAGTATTTTATCAATTGTGTTCTTGCTTCATCATTTACCTGGATATGTAAAACTGCCAATTATTGCTCAATTTTTTATGTTCCGTTATTGATGGATGTTTATCCGAAGGAAATATTTGTATCATCAGTTTACATTTTATGTACTTTTTTTGATACATTTATTCACATAAATATTATCCACTATTCTTGTAAATACACATATTCGCGGAATTATATTTTTTGGCTGGTTAGTTGTCGTAACCCGTTCATCCGTGGTTTATTTTGTCCAGTTAAACCCTAAAACTTCTCTTCTCTTTTTTTTTATTCACATAAAGTTACTACTACTATCCAGTATGGTCTGGTACCGGGTGACAGAGATCAGACATGTCAGGTTTTGTAAATTTGACATTTGACATTTATTGCTGGCGCACTTAGTAGAACAGAAACAAAATTAGTGCATCCCATTTATGTTTCTGGGGCTATTTCTGTTCCAGTTAAGCAGCTTCATTCATAGCCTTTAGTCCACTGGTTTTCTACATAAAAGGTTTTAACTGTGGTAAGCACACTTTTCATTCATTGATTCATACATTAATTTTTCGCTGCCTTCAACTTTTGTGAAAGAAAATTTACTATGCAGTGACAGGTCCTAACCCTGATTTCTTCCCTCTTGTCCGAGACCCGTATCTCTATAACTTTTAAAGTTTACCCCGGATTTCTCGTTCCTTTCTTGATATATAAAAACCTCCAATCCTGGCGTTTCTTTTATCAGCAGTTTTTTTTCTCTTTCTTCTCTTTTCCTCCTGTCCACCATTCTTTTTTATTCTTCTTTCCTTTGAGCTTTCAGTCCTTAGCTATTGCCTTCCTCCTTTTCTCTCTTTCTCTCTCTCTCGAATAACAATGACAGCAGGAATCACCTTTGCACAGCAGGATCAACTGCAAAAACTTCCAATCCCTGATTTGGAGGAAACCTGCAAAAACTACTTGAATGCATTGAAGCCTTTACAGTCGGCTAGGGAACATCAGAACACTCAAGAAGCGGTTAAAGATTTCCTGAATGGTCCAGGACCCCAATTGCAAGAAGAATTGAAAAAGTACGCATCCACTAGAACGTCCTACATTGAACAATTTTGGTACGATTCGTATCTAAATTATGATTCGCCCGTCGTTTTGAACTTGAACCCTTTCTTCTTACTGGAAGACGACTCCACACCATACGCTACAAATCAGGTTCAAAGAGCCGCTACTCTGACTACCTCGTCCTTGCGATTTATCAGAGCTTTAAGAAGAGAAGAGTTACCTCCTGATGCCATTAGAGGAAAAAACCTTTGTATGTACCAATACTCGAGACTTTTTGGAAGTTCGAGAATCCCCACCAGTACAGGTTGCGTGATGCAATCTGACAACACCTCCAAGCACATTGTTGTCGCCTGTCGATCACAATTTTACTGGTTCGACGTTTTGGACGACAATAATGATCTGATTATGACAGAGCCCGACATGGCAGTCAACTTTCAATCTATCATTGACGATGCTAAGGAGACTCCCATTAACGAAGCTGCTAAGGGTGCTGTCGGTGTTATGACCACTGAGAATAGAAGAATTTGGGCATCGATTAGAGACAATATGAATAAGGATGAGGATACTACGAATAACGAGTGCATTAAGGTTATTGATTCAGCTTTGTTTGTTGTGTGCTTGGATCATGCTTCTCCAGAAAGCTTGTCGGACCTGGCTAGAAACATGCTTTGTGGGCTGTCGGTTCTCGAAAAAGGTGTTCAAGTTGGTACTTGTACCAACCGTTGGTACGATAAATTGCAAATCATTGTGACTGCCAATGCAAAGGCTGGTATCAATTTTGAACACACTGGTGTCGATGGTCACACTGTTTTACGTTATGTCTCGGATATCTATACAGATACTATTCTTAGATTTGCCAAAAGTATTAACGGGCAATCTCCATCGTTATGGGCTTCTACCTCGCCTGATCCTTCCAAGAGAGATCCTGCCTCTTTCGGTGATGTCACAACCACTCCTCACAAATTAGAATGGTCAATGGTCCCTGAACTCACCCTGCCTTTGAAGTTTGCTGAAACCAGGCTTGCTGATTTGATTGAGCAAAATGACTTCCAGGCTCTCGAGTTTGAACACTACGGAATGAAAGAAATTAAGAATATGGGATTTTCCCCTGACGCTTTTGTGCAAATGGCTTTTCAAGCTGCTTACTACGTGCTTTATGGTAAAGTTGAATGTACCTACGAGCCTGCAATGACTAAGCGCTTCTTACATGGTAGAACTGAAGCAATTCGCTCAGTTTCTGAGGAATCAGTGGCTTTTGTGAGAAAGTTTTGTGAAGATGCACCTGCTCAGCAAAAAATTGAGTACTTGAAAAAAGCATGTGAGCGTCATACTACCACGACCAGAAACTGCTCTGCAGGTTTAGGTCAAGATCGTCATCTGTACGGTCTTTTCTGTATCTGGAAGCGATACCTTGATAGAGAAGACATTGAGACCGATTCGCCTACTTCTTCTTCCAGCGAGACTGTGAATGGAGGTGAATCCTCTAAATTTTCCACAAAGGAAATTCCTTCAATCTTTGCTGATCCTGGTTGGGACCTTCTTAACAATACCATCTTGTCTACTTCCAACTGTGGTAATCCTTCACTAAAGCTGTTTGGATTCGGACCCGTTTCCCCCGAAGGTTACGGTCTTGGTTACATCATCAAGGACGACAAGATCACAATATGCGCCTCATCCAAACATAGACAAACACAAAGACTTCTTGACACCCTCAACTCTTCCTTCCTCGAGCTCCGCACAGTTTGGCGCAACGCGCAGACCAAGAAGAAGGCAGCGCCAATTTACGGAACCCGTGCGCGATCAACCGAGCGTTTGCCCACGCTCTCGCATACTCCATCACACCCTGGCCATGCCATTGCGCGTACCGTCGGTGCCAGCCACACACCGAGAACACAAGCACACACACAGGATGAGGAAATTAGCTACTTGCTGGGTGGATATGGGTACTTTGATATTTCGGATTACCAGACTGTGAGAACGAGAGCTGCGTCACCGGAACCGGTTAATGCGAGCGGTAATAGTGCTAGTAGAAGAGAAATTGGAAGGAAACTAAGACTTGCTGAGTATTAAATGAGAGTCTTCCTTTCTATTTTGCTTTGATGAAAAGGTATATGCTGAGATAGCTACCGTATTTATAAATGAAATATATAAATTTATGAAATGACTTTTGGTTTTTGTATGTCATGTTTGTGAAATTCACGTAAACTCAACAATCTGATATGTGAGTTAGGCTGTAACTGTACTGTATGTTTGTAAATATAGTTGTATCTTATTCGAATGGCTGATATGCGCAGGAATAAGTGCTTTGAGTAAACTAGAGAAGAAACTATTGATTGGAGATCTGTAACTACCCAAACTATAAATCACCAAGTATCTTTACCAGCACATACACAATGAAACTTTGTCATCACTCTATCTATGTGTTTCCACGTTGTAGCTTGTCCCATCCCATCAAAAACCTTCCCTTTTATCTGCTCACATTCACCTTCTTGTTTAAGCTCACATTACACGCTTATTTTTTGGACTTAGCGCGACCACTCCATCGCTTGTCGCTCATATTAGCATTTTACTAGAGACCTTACTTACAAATATTTGCATCCAAAACCACCTTTTGCCTAAGTCATTATTACTCTTATTTTCATGGAAAGCATGCCCTATGCGGACCCACTAACGGAAGCTATCCAAACCCAAATTGAAGCTGATACAAAGCAAGATACCTTAAGCCGGGCGAGTCAGCTGGCGAACCAGGCGGAAGCGTATGAATTAAAAAGTGATGCGTACCTTGACAACTATGTTGGGAGGTTCAGAGAGGTGATGGAAAAAAAGGATATCGCGGAGTGGGGTGGGAATGAGGATAGAGTGTTGGAGGAGAGGCAGGGGGAGGAAGAGAGTGGAATTGATACAGGTGGGATGAGTGAACCTGATACTTCACTTCTAGAAAATGAAATACTTGACGAAAAAGGATTTCGTGGGAAGAACGAAGTAGTTGATCAGAGCTTTCCATACTTGAAAATCAAACAGATCAGGGCGCCTAAAAAACGATATCATGAAATGGATTATTTTAAAATGAGAGGACAACAGAGGTTTGCCTGTTATTACAGATACATCTTGTTCATGACTGACCTCTCCTACAGGCTACTGTTCCCTGCACTGCAATATACTATGCACACACACCTTTCTCAAAAAACAGCTGCACTTGCCATCCAGGTACAAAAGTACGGGTCTTTTATTTACAAGCTTGTTTCGACGGATTTTATTGGACTGTGCATATCGATCATTTATTACATTTACTACAATGGTACAGTCAATCGAGCTGGTATTGACTGTCCAGAGTTCCAAAAGACGGTACTGAACTTGCTTGAACAGTTGATGACGGCTCAAAATGCACCGGAGTTTGTGCAATGCATTTGTGTAGGAATAATGAGGGAGTACGCAGTTATACTTCGGAATCCTGAGTCGGTGCCAGAGAAAAAGCTCAAGAAAAAAAAGATCAAGCCATTGTTCAGTTTTGGCTTTGCCATAAGAGATCTACAAAAGATCTCAGAAAAGGTCCACATTTACTTGTCTAATCAGCTTTCGTTTTACTCATTTTATATGGGAACAATTTTGTTGTCGTTTGTAAAGTTGAATGAATGCATTGTGAAGGTTGTGGAAACTATGTCGATGATGGAATTGTATTGTCAGTACGTTGATGCTGAGGCTTTTGCTAAAGTGGTGAGTAAGATCGCAAACTGCAAATTGCCAAAAAAATTGAAGACGTACGACACTAGCGATGAAATTCAAGAAGGGCTCCTTGAATTGGCAAAAGCTCCCCTAGAGGAAATTCAGGAGATACTGCATCGCCAGAACATAAGCAATAAACAAGAATTTAGCACTAGATGGTCATGGCTTTTTGACACCTTTTCCGTTGAGCCTGGCACAGATATACTACAAATGGAAACTAATTTCCCAAAGGTGCGAGATAATATGCTTGTTTATGCCCCAGAGCTAATTGAATCTTTGTCTTTGAAGAAAGAACGGGCCAACACGCCAAAACGGGTGATATCCAAAACTGGATCCCGTCCCAAAAACGGATCCCGTCCCAAAAATGAAAAGGGTGTATTAGCTACATGGTCGCATGAACTTCAGCTAGACCGTTTAGTGACGTTTGATTTCCCCAATTACTTGAAGCTGGAAGATGGCAGTTACAAAAGTATTTTGAAAATAGACGAAGACTCAAATGAAGTCGGAGGGTTTTATAACTGCGAGAACTGCTATTTGAGACATATGAAAGGGAATTGCCCGTGGGGAACAAACGGACAACGGTCGGAACATTGGTCAAACATAATTCCTGAAGAGCCACCTAACTGCTGTCCATGCAGTTTTGCCAGGGAGGCTATCAAGTTTATGCACCCTGGGAAAAAACGAGGACTGATTTTTGAAATTGTGTGCAGTGGGGTGTACTTTGTAAAGCTATTTGAGAGTTCCACGTCGTTAAATCTGTTTAAAACCATGCTCGAGATATATGCTTTGCCGGAACAATTACGAGAACCACCATATATAACATACGATCCTGACCTATTGAACATAGGCTCATACGAAGACGCCGTTGATAAGCTTCGGGGTAAAGGAATTGTTGGAGCTCCAGATCAATTGACATATATTAGCTTCTGGGGCGATCTGTTGTCGAACGAGATAATTGTTTTGGGACTGGGAAAATGGATGGATAGTATCTTCAAAGAATATCCAGTAAAAATATGTGAAACTGATGCCCCATTGGACGAACTTATTAGCGAGCAGCAGATGGAAGAACTAAAGAGTTATTCGCATTATTTTTTGGTGTTGGCACGTTTAAGAGCACTTGTGTACTGGTTCCGGTACGATTTGTTTCACGATACAATTAAACTGCCTATGGAGTTACCAGACGATAACGAAGCAGCCAAAAAAGCGGTCTTTGAATTGATTCGAATACTCAGATACGTGTTTAGGACAAAATCTACAATATTTTTAACGTTTGATACGACTCAACCTAACAAGTATTCCAAGATCGAGGCGCCGATTCATTTTGGGAAAGATTTCTATGCACTTTTTATTACATCCAACGGACACATAATAAGCAGTGAAATCCACACTCGTTGCGGAACGGCGTCACCGGACCCAGAACTTACCGAGGAGGAGGCTATGGTCTACCAAGCTGCGGTGCATTTTAGAGACACAATGAAGGAGTTTTGCCCAAACACGCGGTGTGTATTTGTTGGAAATCTTCCATGCCGAAAGATACGACTGGAGAAGGTGAAAAAAGCGATTAAAAATGATGGATGGTGGTTGGATATTTATTATAGAAAGGGAGCAAGTGTGGCGGATATTATGGAGCTGGAATGCGATTCGGAAAAAATGTGGTTGAGATTGAGAAAATATGACGCGTTTCTTGTTGAGGAATAAAGGTATGGGTGTGAGTGGATTGAAGGTGTGAGATGGGGTCGGTGGTGATGGTTGCTTTTACTGGGTTTGATGTTTTGAGCGTATAGAGCATGTATTTGTGCACTTTTAGAAACTGTTTGTATTCTTTTTACAATGCTTTTCATTGAATACTTGTGAATAGAGAGTAGATTTTTTTTGAAGCTTTGGAAACTAAAATCATAGTGATAAAAGTGGTAAAAACATTATGGCTGTTTTTGGAGGTAGTTAAAATCCTAGTTTCTTAACTTCTTCATTTAGGAAATTATTATAGCAGTATTCTTTCCGAGATTTTGTCCTGTTTTAGGTGTAGTTAAGCATAAAAAGTGAATGGTAAAATTTAACGATAGTTTTATGAACTACTCATATGCACACGAAATTTGCCAAATGTGATGTCAGGAAGATTGCTTATCATAAGTTTAATGTTCAATGAAAACGATTAATAATGATATAAATATGAATATCAAATAGAGGATAGAGGATAGCGGAACATATAAGCTAGATAATATTGTATTATACAAGCTTCAACCTACTACATCAGTATATACGTATGTCTATGAAAAAGACAATCGACAGACAACTTTTAATTGAATGAATAATTTTGGTGATTGTAGTCTAGTGTTTTTACCAGCACATGTGAAGTGAAACTTTTTATATTACCATACATTTGTTTATGTATTTATTGGTGTCAACTATATAGCTTTTCTAGCCCTTTACCAATTTTGTATTCAATCCTACTCTACGTGGCTTCGTTATTTTTTGACTCAGCATACCAATCCGTCTCTTGTCATTTGCGTTGATATTTCAACTTGAATCAAGCATACACATAAATTGCTTACTTTTTTCTGTTTATGGGAAGCATGCTCCCCGTTGATTCACTGAAGGCTGCCATACTAAGTAATATTGAAGTGGACGAAAAGAAGGAATACTTGCACCGGGCAACCGAACTAGTTGAACAGGCGGTGGTATACAAGCCGAGGTGTGATGCGTTTCTTGGGAGATATGTGGGACAGCGAAAAGAGTGGGCGGAAAAAAGTGATACAATGGAAATGTTTGGTCGTGACAATGGTGAAAGAAAACAGGGAAACGATGAGGAAAAAGTATGGCAGAATGATACGGCTAACAAGGATAATGCATCTGTGGAAATTGAAACGACAGGATTAAATACTTCTAACACGAAAAATATTACAATTGACGAGAATCCACTGTACATGGAGAATAAAACAGACCTTAAAGATGATTTTCAGAAAAAGAATGAGATAGCTGACAAGAGCAACTTACATCCTGGAAACCAACAGAAGCTGGTATTCAAAAATCGGTATTACAAAAAAAGCCATTTTCAGAAAATAACACAAGGTGATTTTACTTGTAAGAGAAGAATAACCTTGCCTATGACTGAATCTTCTTACCAGAAGTTATTTCCCGTACTCAATGAGACCATGTTTACGCACATTGTGCAAAAAACAGGGGCGCTTGCCGTTCAGGTGCAAAAGTACGGGTCTTTTATCTACAGACTTTTGTCGACGGACTTTATTGGCCTCTGTATCACTATCTATCATTACGTTTACTATGGTGATGCAATTAGCAGAACCAGTATTGATAACCCAACTTTTCAGAAACTGATGCTGCATTTGCTTGAACAGTTGATGTCATCTCCATATGCTCCAGCATTTGTACAGGCCATGTTTGTAGGATTAATGATGCAGTGTGCTGATCAATCACAAGTATCTGGTAAAGAGGTCAAAGGAATAGTTAGACCGTTGTTCAGTCTTGACCTCACAATAAAAGACCTTCATGAAGTTTCAAAGACATTTAACACTTTTTTGGCCAAAACACCCTCTTTTTACCCATTCTATATGGAGAAGGTGTTGCTTTCATTTTTGGACTTGGATGCTCATAAGCTAGAGATTGCAGAGATCATGACAATGATGGAACTTTATTGTCAGTACACAGATTTTGAGGCTTTTTCCAGAGTAGTGAAAAAAATCGCAAAAGCCAAATCGTCAAAATCAGTAAAGCTATATGACAGTGGAGCAGAAATTCAGAATGGACTTATTAAAGTGACAAAACGGTTTCTTGAGGAATACCTGGAGTTTTTAGAGCATGAAAGATTTAACTTGAGCAGAATCTGGACACGCGACTTTGACATCTATCCAGATAATACCGATGGGGATCTACGAAACTTGGGCGATTCTGTTTATAGAGTGAGTAATAACGAGCTCATTTTTTCTACGGTGTTGATTGACATTTTAAAATTTCAAACAAAAAAATTAAACAGAGCGCCAAAACGGTCAATGTCAGATAAAAGAGCACCTTTCATACAAACGGAGCTACAAGAAAACAGTGATTTTGAACATTCAATTGCCGGATTTGATTTGGGCCCCTTAAAAACCTTCAACATTCCTGAATACATGAAGCTTGATAATGGTAGCTATGCAAGCATTTTGAAAGAAGATCAAAGCTCAAATGAGCTCGGAGGGTTTAATAAATGTATCAATTGCTCTTTAAGACATACTGATGGAATGTGTCCATGGAAAACAAACGGAGACTTGTCTGAATACTGGGTTGAAATTATTCCTGATATCCCACCCGAACTGTCTACATGCAGGATTACAAAAGAAATGATTGCATGTATGTACGTCAAGAAACCCTCAGGAGTGGTAATTGAAGTCAAGTATAGTAACAGATTTCACATTGCACAGCTTAGAAATAACATTGGGTTTTCTCTGTACTTTACCATCATCAGAATAATCTGTAGCAGTGGGCCACACATTGAATATGATAAGAAATTTATGAACATAAGGAACTGTCATGACGCCATTGAAGAACTTAGTTATTTTGGAATTCTTAATGCACCAAGTGAAATGACAGCATCCAGCTTTCAGTGCACTATACTCAAAAACGGTGTGATTATTTTGGGATTAGAGAACTGGTTAGAGTGGATCACCAATGGATCTCTCGCGGGCATACTTGAAAACAATACCCCACTAGATAAACAATCGAGAGAAAAGCTGATAAAAAAGTTTAGCTCGGGTTCATTTTACTCCTCTGTGCTATCTCGTCTTAGCCAGATGACACGCTGGTTTCGATATGACTTATTTTACAGTACTACACTGTTTCCTGAAACCCTACCAAACAACAACAAAGAAGCTGAATGTGTAATTTTAGACCTACTCAAAATGCTTAGGTACATTCATCAGACGAGGTCCAAAATATTTTTGACATTCGGGTCTTTTAAACCCGACACCAGCCTTGAGTTCAAAGTCGCAATTCGTTTTGGTGTGACTTACTGTTCAGTTTTCCTTATGGGCAACGGACTCATAATGGGTAGCAAGATCCATCTTCTGTCTGAAATTCCAGTGACTGACACTAGTTTCACGGCAGAGGAAAACACAGTCGCTTATGCTGTTGGCTTTTTTATAGAATTGAAAAGGTCACTTAAAATGGGCAAATTATGTGATTGTGTTGGAAATATGCCAAATGAAAAGATAAGGCTGAAAGAGGTGATTGAGAAGATGAGGGAAAAAAATGTGATGCTGGATATTAGGTATAAACAAGAGAAAAACCTAGCGGGCATTATGGAACTAAAGTGTGATTCGAGACAGATGCGGGAGTACTTGAAAAAGTATAGAGCGTTCTACGTGTTAGAATAGAAGAATGTTTACCTACAATGGGGTCTAAAGGTATTGATTGAGAAAGTTGCTTTATGGCTTTATGACTTTTGCAGGTTTTTGGTGGATGAACTGTGTATATTTATTCTAGAAGTAGGTTATTTCTTAACCCTTTGAGAATTAGTCGTTACAGACTATAGATGGCAATGTAAACATCAAATTATAACTAATAAAATTGTTCAATAGCTGGTAGGTGCAATTGGAGTATGATTTACAGTAGATTAATCAAAAGGGTCGGTTGGCAGATGTTCACGATTATAGTTTCAAGACTTATGTTTTCTTCAAATGTTCTGCAATTAAGATACAAAAGTTTTAGTATATTAGCACAATCTGTAGTTGCAGTATGCAAAAACTTTTTGAAGTTTAAGGATATATAGAACGTAGGAGAAATTGGCGTAATTCTGGGTTTGCGACTTGTGAAAGAAGCCTACTTCAGCGACTTGGAATCATCTGAAGAGGACGAATAAATACTAATTTTGATACTAGTAGACTCTGTACAAATGACATCTCTAAGAGGTCATCAGCAGCTTTTGTTATCCAGTTCGGAGGGTAAGAGCGTAGAATATGGTGGCGGTCTATTACGTGGAGTTTCTCGTTTTTTATTATGCATATTAGTATTAGCTTAGTGTGTGTAGATGGATTGTAAATTTTTTGAATATTTAAAATGTAGCGATTCGCTCTGTGTGCCCCCAGAAGTTAGGCCGGGGTTTATAAATAGTTAAGACTGTATATAGCATTGTTACGTGAACTAAACCAAAGATGTGTTTATATATATACTATATCTTTCAAGCAATTTTGACAGTAGCAAGTACAGGATCAAGTTGAAGGAGTGTTTTGTATATGACTAGGTCGTGTCATTTGTTGTGTGATACTACTATAGAATGTCTGATAAGTTCAGATAGCATTTTAAAGACAGAGATTGTTCTAAGCAGTTTTTGCTGTTTTATCAAAGTTCTAGTGCTAACCTAGCATTCTTTGACTTGCAAACGCTAGTACTTCTGCTGACTATGAGATACAATCAACATAGCAACCTTCTTTCAGATGTTTTGATGGACTATTCCATCTTCCCCTCAGAAAACACAATATGTGTATACAAAGATGAAGATATTGATACTGATACCGCAAAGACTACGGAGAATATAGTACAAAATTCACATCTGACTGCTTGTTTTGCGCTGGAGGAGAAAGAAAATGATGAGCGGCTTCGGGCAAACTCAGCTTTGCAAGAATCTGATTTTATCCCATATCATGAAGAAATCTCAGATGATTCAGACTCGGACTACCAGGATAATTATTTGGAATACGAAAGCGATAGCGATAGCTTTTCTGACTCACAAGCGGATCGCTCAATTGACAGTGACAGCTACGTAGAAAATGACTCCTTTGATCACTCTTTGGAAGGTGGTGACGTTTCACGGACGCATGAGGGCAATTTGAGGGCTATGCTTTTTGAAGAACAAGAGCATCATGGTACACAAGACTTGTCAGTTGAACCAATGAAATATTTGATTGACGAGATAGTTGCTTCCATGTCTAATTTTGATATTAGCACTTCAGCAAGTGAATCAGGTAGTGACGAACGAGAGATGGAATTAGATGAATCGAATGGGCATCTTGCGTCTAGTCCAACTAACCAGTCCTTGGAAGAACTATTTCAGACAAGTTGGACCACTTCTTTTCAAAGACACAGCAACGCTCCCTACAGCAAAAACATTCTGCTATCACAACCTCGTATACTAACACCCAGTCAATCGTCCTTTTACCATCAGCACACTCGCAAAAAACTTTGTGAGATGATCAATGGTTTTTACGACAAGTTTCGTCCATGCCTGCAGAATATTGATCTGAATACAGGGTCCAGAAAAATCAAAGTAAATGCCAACTTTTATTATCAGGCTGTAGACTCTATGTCTGCTTTGGAAGACGAGCTAAAAAAGGTGTACAGGTTTGAGAAAGACTATTTCAAAATTTTGGTAAAAATTAACTTTTTGAACAACACGTTTGTGAAATTGGAAGAAGATCAGGTTGAATGATTATATAAATTTAATCAAATTGTCAATGTGCGGGTTAGTTGCTACCATCTAAAGCCATTAGTACCAGTCTATTGACCGATAGTAGCATTGTCATCGCCGTAACATTGGATATAGGCGTAAGAAAAATACGTGAGCTACTGACTGATTAGCCTAAAATTTTGATAATGATTTGGCTCCAAATTTGTAATGCTAAAGGATTTGGTTAGATTATTAGATAAATTTAGTTGATTCAACATTTCTATCAAGTAACACTCGTTTCATAATTACGCTGCTACGTAAAATGACCTACACAGTATGCACATGAAGTGGTAACAGCCAAAGCTAGACCTTATTGAAAACGTATTGAAAACTCAATAACAGACAATAATGGTATGGACATATTATACTATACAAGATTCAATTCAAGATCATGAACTACACATCAACAGTTTCATCCAGAGTCAAGCCACCTTTTGACCAGGACGAGCTCTGCCTAGCAATTATATATTAAACTCAAATACAGTTCGATTTTATAAATATACCAACTATTTAACATACTGTATATAGAATCAGATAAATAAATGCAATCCAACTAACACACACCTTCAACTTCATCAACCAACCATTCTACTCGAGTAATTCTTGTTACCATTTCACGAGACTGTTCTCAACCACGACTTCCGCGCCTCTTTCACGATATCCATCAACCTCTCCTCATCCGCACACAAATCTTTCAACTCCTCCAAAACAGACTCCGTAGTGTCTGTCTGTTCTTTCAACTCCTCCAAAACAGACTCCATAGTGTCTGTCTGTTCTTTCAGCACCGGTCGTGGTCTCCTTGTCGACACACCTCCTCCATTTTGTTGGTTTGAGAAAAAGTCGACTCTCGAGGCGACAAGAAAATTGGGCATGTACATGTACTCGTACTTTTGAAGTGCGTCGGCCTTGTCGGTGTCTAGTATCTGTACTAGTCCGAGTCCGGTCTGATGCACATACTGGACGTATTTGTAGTTAGACTTTCCCCAGGAATATGACAAATCCATGAGTGTGTGTACTTCTTTCTTAAAAGCGTCTGTGTCAAGGTAATATCCAAGTTTTCGTAAAATAAATTTGTGCAGGAACAACGGATTGGAGTTTTTCAAAAAGTCGTGGAACCGTTTGGTATATTGTTCCTCTTCCTTGCTGTCAGCCAATTTAGAGAATTCAAACTTGAACGGAATCGGGACTCGTGCCAGCGAGACAAAAGGATTGTAATTTTCTAAGCTACTTGCTTCCGAAATCGGTACCTGGTAAAGACGCAACCCGTAAGGTTTCACCATTTGTGATATGTTGATGATTGTAGCATCTATCAGTTTAGGCGTAGCATTCAACCATTCAAACCGAATATGAAAACAGTTTTTGGGGTTGTGGATCAGATCAACATGAACAGTCAAATTTTCTGGCCTAGTTGACATATGATTGGGATCAAGGTCATATCTAAAAGATCGACTTAGCATAACCTTAGGTAACTTTTTGGAAGATTTAGGAGCAGCCCCTTCCTCTACCGATTTCTTTCTTGGTATTATCACAACCTTTTTGTACTTTTCAGAAAAGACATACAAATAATGACCGTTTCTAAGCTCGTGTCTATTATCAACATGACTAAAAAGGCCATTTTTCATCAAACTGTTACCATACTCTTCCGCCTCTTCCACCGTGTGAATGTCTTCAAAGTTTTTTAAAATCCAAGCTACCAGTTCGGATCCCTCAAAACAGTCTTGGTGGTATTTGAGATGCCACCTTTTGTTCATAATTTTGAGACCTGACCTAGGGTTCTGCAGCTCTTGTGCAAGCAAATCAAGTGTCATCGATGTTGTTTTAAACCTATTGTACTCGGGCATAGGCGGAGCCATTTCTTCACTATCTACCAGCTTGAAAAGATAATTACTTAAGGACCCTGTATAATAGATGATTTTGGGAACCTCCGCACTTGCCTTTTGCAACTTGGGTGTCAGCTTTTTCTTCTCATTTTTTGTGAAATATTGATTCTTTTGCAGCATAGATAACACTTTTTTCAAGCCCTCCAGTCTGATTTCTTCATCGTTCAAGTTTCCTAATTGCATAGTTTCACCATAAGGTACCAGCACAAGCCGTAGCTTGTACATTCTTTGATGATTCATTAAGTGCGAGTAGCCTCCCATAAGAATTAAGTCCACCTGATTCCAGTTGACACTAAAAAGGTTTGCATTGAAAAAGTCAATATTTGCCCGCTTATAGCTATCTGAGTATCTGGTTTTGATAAACGGCCTGTACCCTTCATGTAACTGTGGAACTTTCATATTTGAATTTCTATACAGTTCAACAGAAAAAGGACCATCTGCAGACCAAACAAGTCGATGCACCTCACTCCCCATAGACAAGTATATCCTACAATTCTTCATATTTGGAGTAAGAATTTCGGTTAGAGCTGAAGAGTCACCAAACCGATGATTGTCATTTTCAATCTCGACAACGCTTCCTTTCACCACGATTTGAAATCCCATCACCAGCCTCAACGCTATCATTTCACCTAATAGTTCAAACGATGTGCTGTACTCGCTATCTTCATCATAAATTGTGACAGAATAGTTTTGGATTTCGTGGTTTTCATAAAACTGCCTAGGAGGCGTAACAATGCTTTTGACCAGGGGCAAAAGAGCCGGGGATTTGATACTTCTCCATCTGACAGTCCTTTGCTTTACATTCTCAGGATAAACATATTGCCATTTTCCAAATGACAAAGTAGAGTTATCAGCAATGAAAGCTGAGGGATTATCAATGACTTTCCACATGGTTATAGAAATATCATCAGACTGGTTTTTAGCAAGATTCTTTGGATTCATTGGGGCAGACCTTGCATTATCCGTTAATCTTCTATTAAACGGCGGTCTGGGAGGCATTCGATGTAGTTTGCTCTTGGAAGAGCTGTTCCGATCCTTTAAGGCATCTGAAGGTATCAAAGGCTTTGAGCTTTTTACTGGGTGCTCATTCCGTGCCAACGGTTTATTTGAACCCTCGTTAAGTAGCAAATTTAACGAGCTGGTTGATTTTGTCGGATACTTCCAAAATGGTGCTTCCCTACTCTTTACTGGTTCCAGCACCGGAGAAGTGGCTGCTGATAGAGATTCCAACGCCCCTTGAAACATCGATTTCAATACTTTAGTAGGACGAACCAACGCAGACTCTATGCGTTGCTGAGAGGGCGGTAAAAATTCAGAAAGTTTGTCTTCAGCATGATCGAATGAAAATGTGGGAGTGGCATTATAGGTTGAAGTCTCAGGCTTTTGCTGATGTTTCGATATCATCATCTGCATCTGAGGTTTCAAGCTGTCGTTCTCCTCATCAACTAGTTTAGCATCTGGATCAAATAAAGCATCATCATGCAAGTCCATCATTCGTTCATTGAGGATCGGATTTTTCAGAGGCTCTATACCAAACGAGCTTAGCCTGTCCTCCATGACTCCCATCATCTGGATTTCGTAGATCTTACACCTTGGAATCCACGTCTGTAGATTGGACTCCGATGAAGACCAGTAAGAAACATCTACCCAGCTAGGAACACAGTGTTTTAGTTTCCCCTCGTTGTCCTTATATCTGAAAAGTGGGGTTATGTGTAATGGTGCTCTTCCCACACACATTAGATCAACTCCAATTTCAATAGATTGCAATTTTGTGCTTGTGTGGTATAATAAATCATAATTCACATCAAACAGCCCAGCACAGGGCGTAATCACAGTTAAGTTCACGCCAGTCCTTCGCAAATCTCTGTCAACAAACTTTTTTGATGCAAGCGAAGTAGCAATGTTTATAGCTTGCAGTATATTACCTTTGATCGCTGGTAAATTTCGTCCTTGAATTTTTCCATTTTTATCTAGCAAAACTTCCTTGTCAAATTGGGTGAACTCGTACCTCAGCCTCTTCATAATGTCGCTCCACTGGCTAGTGTGCACTTGATCAACTACAACCCTAAAATAATCTTTTGTTTCCGTAGCTACCTCGCCTTTTCCTAGAACTTGCCCATGTTTTGAAACATCGATACTAGTAAACAAAACAATAGTCAGTACATGGTGAGCTTTATTCTCGTTCCACCTCTTGAATACTTCTGGTAAAAGAGAATTGACCATCTTGTGGAACATCACTTCGCCTGTTTCCTCGAACTGCCACATTTCCGTAGACATTTGGATACACCATACCATTTTCGCTGACTCCGATCTGTACACAACTCTAGTGTTTCTCCCCACATAACCCGAAAATACCTTTTTTCCTTGACGATATATGTCTTTGATCGTGACCCTTACTATCCCACCACAATAATCGACAATCTGGTTTTGAAAGATGCATTGGCCAGTCAAGTAAGATGAAATTCTCCACATGTCGCCTCGAGTTAGATACGAATCCTTGAAATATATTTCAATGGAATCAGCTTGAACCTTGTTGACGTCCGACTAAAAAAATTCATGCATTAGATCCATTTTTCGCATCTGACATTCAAAATATTTCTCGGAATTCAAGCACATACAAGTCTAATAGTAACCTTGCTTCGAGCAGGGACATCCCAATGGCCTTTCAGTAATGATATCTAATAACAAACAAACAAAAGGGTTAGAATAACGGTACACCCATTCAATACAAGAATTCGAAGGTTAAAGTTACTTACTTGTAGTTTGGGAACAAGTTCCATTAACTTTTCCGGAGGTTTTCGAATCACAAAAAGCTTCTTGACATCGTTACCAAACCTCAGCTCTGCAATATCACCTTCTTTAGTCCCAGGTGGCAACAAGTCGAAGTTTACTACGGCCTGGTGAGGGCAAGACTTACTATCGTGTATCCACGATGTAAGGGCGATGTTATTCGACTTGTACTTTGAAGATGAGCATTCGGTGAAGAAAGTCTGAATAGGCGCCATTGTCATATGCCCATTGAGATTTGAATATTAGCAAATTATATATCAACTCTGTCTCTGGAGAACTAAATGAAAAATTCTCATCTGTGAGAGAAAATGAAGGGAAAAAGAAAAAGTTTGGTAGGAAAAGATTTAAGCTGGGTTGAGCTAAGGTAACAAAAATATTTTTAGTATGGAATTTGGAAAACACGGCGGAATATCCAAATACTGTAGCTAAAATTAAGCCTAACCTGTATTGAGTATTTTATGAAAAGAATAATGGCCTAATTCATTGAAATTGCGTGGATTTGCATAACAAAATAATAAAACCCATATGCTGCAGCTCATACTGTATCATACGCATCTACAACTCCACAGTGTGCACAAATGAAGACAGATGAGGTTCTGAGATGAGGTTCCGAGATGAGGGTCCGTTCTAAACAACGTTATTCCAGGGCAAAATGAAGAGTTTGACTGCAGATACCTTAGAGAATATTTATACTATATCGATACATATCAGGAATCAATACTTCGACAAATAACAGAACGAACATTAAGAAAAACTCTGCTCAAGCAGTTTTTCAAATAGTTCTTGACCTTCAGACTCAATTTAAAAAATATAATGTTATGATACAACAGCATTCTAAAGGTCATAATGATGATAAATGAATCATGAAAATAAACTGTGATCTTGACATGTCATGTATATATACAAGTTACGTTGATCAACACAATCATAAACATGAAGAAATCAAAGCAAGTACCAAATGAGATGAAAGAGTCAATAGTATTTAACTACAAACCACATTACAATGACAAAATATAACCCACTACTGAATTAAATCCTGTACAGCAAGAACGGGCTCGGTATACATAAACGGACAAAATAATTTTTATTAAATTCAATTTTAGAATTTATATAGAAGATCTTCAGGTTATGGCAGAAACTCAGTAAAGCAAGTCAATTTATGTAACTTCAGAAAGATATCCGTTGTTTATGAATTCAACATTTTATCGCATCTCGAAAAAATGGAAAAAAAAAATAAAAAAAAAAAAAAAAAAAAAAAAAAAAAAAAAAAAAAAAAAAAAAAAAAAAAAAAAAAAAAAAAAAAAAAAAAAAAAAAAAAAAAAAAAAAAAAAAAAAAAAAAAAAAAAAAAAAAAAAAAAAAATGAAAAATAAAATAAAAAACATTAAAAAAATAAAAAAATACAGTAAAGAAATGAAAAGAAGAAGAAAACGGAAAATAAAAATAAAATAAAAAAAAAAGAAAGTATAGAATATAGGGGTAGTTTAAAGATTTTTTTTTGTAAATTTTTATCGTGTTATAATGAGTTTCAATAGTGATGATAATGGTAGGACGTTAGTAGTATCCTTGATTTGGTTTCTGTGCTTGAGCTTGTGCTTGTGCTTGTGCTTGCGCTTGTGCTTGAACTTGAGCTTGCCGTTGAGGTGGAGTCTGCAGTTGTTGATATTGTTGCTGTTGAAACTGTGGTCTAGACTGGTTTGCATTTCCGTTTCTATTGTATCCTTGCGCTTGTGAGCCTTGTTGTTGATACATGGCTTGTTGTTGAGGTTGGCGATAGTTATTATACATTTCATCATTGGGTGGCATTTTGTTGTTGTTATTGTTGTACTGCTGGTTGCTGTTGTTGTACTGTTGGTTGTTGTTGTTGTTGTTGTTGTACTGTTGATTGTTATAAGGTTGATTCGAATTGTTTTGATACCTATGTTGATGAGGAGTAGTTTTGGGCAATTCAAGCATAGGGAAAGGTTTGGGAATGCTTTCAACAGCATCAGCAACGTAAAGTGACGCATCGATATTAATAGGGATTGGTTTGATTTCAGTACCCAGCTCTTGTTCAATCTTATAAAGACTAAATCTATCGTTCCAATTAATCAAATTAATTGCTAAACCAAGATGACCAAAACGTCCCGAACGACCAATACGATGAAGATAAGTTTCAGCATTTTTAGGGAAATCAAAATTAATAACAACATTAACAGCTTGAATATCAATACCACGAGTGAGCAAATCTGAACAGACGAGATTTCTGCAGTTACCATTACGGAACTCATGGAAGACCCTGTTTCTGCTGCTTTGTGCCATTTTAGCGTGAGAGTAGTAACATGAAAAGCCCAGTTCAGTAATTTTCCGTGCCAATAATTCGACACGATTTGTCGAGTTACAGAAAATGATTGATTGATTGATTTGAAGTTTTGAAAACAAAGTGTTGAGGCAGTGTAGTTTTTGTTTTTCCTCGACGAAGGCATAGTATTGAGTGATACCTCTCAATGTCAACTCATCCATAAGGTTGATTTCATAAGGTTTGTTCAAATGCTTGTCCATAAAACTTTTAACAATTAGAGGGAATGTTGCACTGAAAAGCAGGATCTGTCGACTGCTAGGGAAGTAAGCCAGACACTGTTCAATGATAGGTGTGAACTCAGGACTTAGAAGCTTGTCCGCTTCGTCCATGATAAACATAGGGCATTCTGAGAAATCTATTACATTTTTTCCTGCCAGATCCAAAACTCTACCTGGCGTACCAACCAAGACATGTACAGCATCGTTCAATCTAAGAATATCATCTTTAAGTACCGTACCTCCAGTGGTAACCATAACATTTATGTTTAAATGTTTACCCAGTGTTTTGCAAACTTGCGACGTTTGTAAGGCCAACTCACGAGTTGGGACGAGAATTAGTGCTTGTATTTTTGATAATTTTGGGTTGACTTGTTGGAGAGCAGGAATGACGAAGGCGGCGGTTTTACCTGTTCCGTTCTTTGCACGAGCAAGAATATCTCTACCAGCTAGTGCAATTGGAATGGCTTCTTCTTGGATTGGGGAAGGTTTCTCAAAACCGGCTTCAAAAATTCCCATTAACAGTTCTCTTTTTAAGTAAAAATCTTCAAACCCATTACCCTTAGTTGCGGTGACATCCTCTGTCTGAGGTCTCAGATCTTTAGCTGGTAAATTTAGGTTATTTTTCCAGTCTGATTCTGACATGATGAAATATAAATAAGGAAATAAGGACTAGTATAAGTTTTAGTGTAATTCGATTCGATAGATGTTTAGTTAGTTGGAGGAAATATGAGGAAAAGTATTGGAGAGTAACAAAGTTAAGGAAAGAAACAAAGTGGTAAAATGAAATATAAAAAATTGTGAGAAAAAAATATTGGTGGTAATAATTTTTTTTGTATTATGTGCAACAGAAAAGCCAGGTTTTCTTAAGCATGACTAATCAAGCCTTAGTTTATTACATTATACTTAGTAATACAGCTTTAGTAAGGTTCTGCACAAATTGACTAATACTTGCACCTAAACATGCAAGGGCTTACATAACCTACAGTAAGATGAAAATTTCAAGCGGGCTATACTCTGACGGCTATTAGCTGGGTGTTCCTCAATAATGGACGCATTGACTTATACGCTAGATTGTGGTCTCATTGTTTTTGGCTAGCCAATATTTAGTTCTAGCAACCGTCACTTTCAATTAGTTCTGTTGATCACAATAACCCATCTGCTTGAGGATAATTCATTACATATATTCTGATCCGATCAATTCTCCTAAATTAAATAACAGCAAACAATTGATCTGCGCTTTAGCAACCAATAAAGACCCTCAGTATTCGAAGCTTTTGTTTCATAGATCAGTAATATCACCAAACAATGTCATCGAACATTCTCGACATCTTCAACCCTCCATCGAAGTCCAACCCCGGGCACCAGCCTGGAGATCCTTTTGGCGACAGCGACCCAAATAAGCCCTGTTTACAATGTCTTACTATATCATCAGCCATCATGATCGCAAGCGGTGCCTATTTTGCTAGTGGCTTGCCATTCCGAGTTAAAGAGGGAGAAGTACCGAACCCTAATGTAACTAAGCGCTGGGTTTTTTCTGTAAAGTCTTTTGGTGCCTTTGTTCTTGGATTTGGTCTCTATAGAGGATTTGAAGCTATAAGGGAGTACAATAAAGGTGCTAGGTTTTGATCATCTTTGGAAATGCTTACGATCTCTGTAATTAGCATTTTACTGTACATAATATAATCTGGGTTACTGATTATCTTAATGAAAATTATTTTCAAATATACTCTTTGAGCTGATAGCCAATCTCCGCCTCCAGGGACGTGATATGGAAAGCGTCTTTCTTTCTTATGGTTGCATCTCCAGACCGAAAATAAAAATCTGTCGATATAAGCAATTTTTTGTTTTTTCCTATTTCTCAAGTAGCATAGTATATTGCGCATAATATAACCTCGAATCTCTATGTCAGATTGCAGGGTATGGGGAAGCCTCCAATTGGAGTCTTTAAAATTTTCATTATGTTTCAACGCTATAATTTTTTTTCAGTAAAGCTAAACATCTGGGACAGATTGGATTGTTCTATTTTATTTGCTTCACCCACTGAAATTTTGTGCCAAAAGCCCACGTCTACTTCTCTTCATTCCAGCACACACATACACACGAAATGTCTTTCAAAGCGGCAGCTCATCTTCGACATGCCATTCCTCGGTCTGGACTCCGATACGTCTCAACTGTAACGACACCAAAATCAGGGCCTCCTTTTGTTCCCAAAGCAGGAAGGTTACTCGACCAAATTAAACATTCATACAAAGCTAACTCAAATGAACTTCTATCGGAAGCCGTCAAAAGTTATGAAAAATCGAACGCGCTGCCCGCTTGGAAACGATTTATCGGCGAAAAGGTTATCGATATATTCAAATTAGATATGGATAAGATCAGGTCAGGTGCAATTGCTGGAACTTTGTACTATCAAATGGCTAGAAACCAAGGTCTATTTGTTCTCAATCCAAAAGGAAAACTAAGCCCTGAAGAAGTCAGCAAGTCTTTTAACGATACTGCAAAATTCTATTTTAATGATCTTATGTTGCCTGTCACATTTTCACAGTGGTTTCAAATTACAGCGTTGCATGTTTGGATACTTTTCGTGAGAATGAGAGCTATGCCTAAAGAAGTTGGAAGAGAGTATCAGCAGAAACTGGTTGATAGTGTTTTCAGAGACGTGGACGAAAGGTTGGCGTTGGAAATGAGAATCAACTCTGGATCTATTATTGAGAGATACAAGAAGGATTTCAACCTACAACTTAGAGGATCTGTTATGAGTTACGATGAAGGGTTCTACTTGAACGATGCCACTTTGGCTTCTGCCTTGTGGAGAAACTTGTTTAATGGACGGGAAGACGTTGACCCTACTTACCTGGAACAAATGGTGCATTACATTAGAACACAATTGTATGTTCTAGAAAACATTTCTGACTTTGACTTCTCCCGAGGACGATTTTCCTTCATTGATCCTAGACTTAGATATAGCCCACTGACACCAGCGGAAATTGAGGAAATCAAGAAAGTTGCATCTGAAGCTAGAGGTGACACCGGAGTTCACCAACCTTCTGACAAGACAAATCTGTCTATGGAGGGATGGTAGTTTGTATATATGTATGAATAAAAGTAGAAATGCTAATAATGTATTATAGTAGAAAATTATACTAGAAAGAAAAGCGCTTACTAGATCAAATATCGCTAGTAATGCGAATCTCACAAGAATGTTAACTGTGTTTAGTTTTAGTTAGCATCGGAAAATATAAGCAGTTTTCATAAGGCTAATTTTGGTGTACCTAAAACCATTTTATTCGACACATAGCGACAATAGTAATTCATGGTCAAATACCTTTCAAAGCTATTCAAGAAATTTCAATTTGATCGACAGCTCTAAGTGGCTTAAAAGTCGGTTCTATGCACCCTTCACGCTCATTTCATTTATATAAACGCTGCTCGATAATGTGTCGACCTCACCCTTTCCCATAAACCTTTTTTAAAAACTTCCTCCCCCACAGCTTTTAGTCCAGTTATCAAATTTGCTCTTTTCACAGGTGAGGAATCATCAACCATACTTTACGCACTCTAAAGAAACCCCATTTAGCGAAAAACCTCAAATGTCTCCCGACCCCAGTATCTACAAACTTTATCTAGTCACTGACTCTACACTCATTCCTAAAGGCACAACCCTGCTTTCGCAAGTACAAAAGGCTTTAGAAAATGGAGTCACACTTGTCCAGTTGCGAGAAAAGAACATTAGTACCCCGGATTTTGTCAAACTAGCACGAGACGTCAAAAAACTCACTTTACGGTTCGGTGTGCCGCTTATTATCAATGATCGTGTAGACATTGCGTTGGCTTGTGACGCAGATGGTGTCCACGTTGGGCAGGATGATATGGACCCTTGGACGGTACGTAAATTGATCGGAGAAGGAAAGATTTTGGGACTGAGTGTACATGATCTGAGTGAGCTTGGTGCTTACTGGAACCAAGCTGAAAGAGATGGAAACGTAATTGATTATGTTGGAATAGGTGCTGTATATGGAACTAAAACTAAAGACCTGGGTAAAAAGAAACCAATTGGGGTAGAAGGTGTTAAAGAAGTTTATGCCGCAGCCTCGCGACTAAATTTGAGAGCTGTTGCGATTGGTGGAATCAACCAATCAAACGTGAAAGATGTTATGTCTTCCCAAGTTGATGGTGTTGCCGTTGTCAGTTGCATTATGGGATCGGATGCTGCATTGGCGACTCAAGAAATGAGAGAACTTCTAAACATTCCATTTCCAACTCGGAACTCTCAACTATACTCAAACGTTTTATCGATTCTGAGAAAGGTTCGCTATTCCAAACCTCTTGTTCACCACATCACCAACAACGTTGCTAAACACTTTTCAGCCTCAATGACTATTGCATACGGTAGTAGCCCCATCATGTCAGAAACAAGCCAGGAGTTTGTAGACTTGGCAAATATTCCTCACCCATCGGCACTTCTTGTCAACACCGGGATGCCGCTTTTTGATGAGTCAATTTATTCAAAGGCTCTTGAAGCATATTGTAATGCGTCTAAAGCTGTGGTCCTTGATCCGGTAGGGGTAGGTGCAACCGCGCACCGCAAGAGACTTGTCAGAAAACTAATTGAAAATACTGCCTTTACTGTTATCAAGGGAAATGCAAGTGAAATAAATACTTTATTATATCAAGAATCAAAATCGTTGGGTGTCGACAATACAGCCAATTTCAGCAAAGACAACCTTGAATCAATCGCAACTCTAGCCACAGACCTGCGAACAGTAGTGCTAGTCACCGGTGAAACAGACTACATAAGTAACGGCAGACTAACCCTGGCAAACAGGAACGGTCATAAATACATGGGCCTAATAACAGCCTCCGGGTGCACTTTGGGATCGTTAATTGCAGCCACAGTTGCAGCTACCAACGACATGAATGATCCAGACACGCCTTTCTACGCGACACTGACGGCTCTGGCGGTGTACTCAATTGCGGGTCAAAGAGCAGCTAAATTTTGTAATGGCCCAGGCACGTTCATTCCGTGCTTTGTGGACGAGGTTTACAAAATTGTGAGCAATGAGAATGATGAAGATTGGATTAAGGAAGCTGATTGGATTTCTTATTAAGAATTATATGGTAATTCATACGCTTACAACTAAGAGTCTTTCAAAACATTCACCTAAGACTTGGGAATCTGTCAATATAATCTCATATAAATAGTTTTACTATACAATTTGTTTGATTTACAGTTGAATGAGCCCATTTGGCTACGACTAAATTCTACGTGAAAGGTTTACTGAAATCAAAGATAGAAGAGTATCCATGTCATTCTATCGTATTTATATTTTCCGAGTTCAAAGCTACGACTGATAAGTATGTTAACTATCAAAATCTTTAACTTTAAAAACCACTCAAATTTACATTCGCATGTAAATATCAGCTTATACTGTAGGCACACCATCATACCATACCAGAAAAAAATCAATAATTATTAAAAAAAAAAAATGCAAATCATCAAATTAAAAGAAGCGTACAACAAAAACAAACTATATAAATTATGTATCGATAGAAATAGATATTCTTTTTTGTTCTTTTTTGATCTCAAATCATGTCATATTATCCTATTAAAACTCATGTTTAAAAGTTTTCTTCAACAGCCTTTCTTTGGTTGTCTGTTAGCTTTGTAGGGAACTCAACCTTGATTGTAATCACCAAATCACCCTTTGCTCCTGGTCGTTTGCTGATTGGCATACCACGCTCGGGGAATCTGATGACATGACCTGGATTCAATGGGCTCTTATTCTCAACTTTAAGCTTCTTTCCGTCCAGAGTTTCGACAATTCTCGAGAATCCACATAGAGCTTCTTTAAGAGAAAGTTTGAGATCCATATGCAAGTCGTTGTCAACACGTTTAAATCTGTCGTGAGGCTTTTCTTCCACAACGAAGACGACGTCTTGAGATGATCCGTCTGGAAGGGCGTCACCTTCATTTGCGAAGGTAATCTTGGTGCCTGCTTTCCAACCAGGCTTGATTGAAATTTGTAAAACCTTCTCTTCAGAAACACCTGATTTGTTTCTTCGCTTGATCTTCATTTTCTTTGTAACACCATTGTATAGGTCTTCCAGAGTTACTGGCAGTCTAACAGTAACCAGACTTCGTTCTGGAGATGCACCTCTGGCACCTGTACCATTGGCTGACCTAAACTGTGGCTGTGTTCTTCTTCGTTGACCACCTGCACCACCAAATGGCATAGATCTAAAAATGTCGTCATCATCAGAGCCCAGGTCTTCAGATTGTGTAAAGTGTTGGAAAATATTGAAAGCATCGTTTGTGCTGAATTGAGGGAATCCACCACCTCCAGTAGAGAAGTGGAATGTTTGGGTGCCTCCACCAGGGCCTCCGCTGCCGAATGAGAATGGCATACCACCACTAGAAGATTGGCTGAAGCCACCGGGGAAACCACCAGGGAAACCACCAGCGCCTCCACCAGGTGCACCTTCAGGCATTGCGGGTCTGCCGTTTCGAGCAGCTTCTAGACCGAATTGATCGTACAATGCACGCTTGTCGGCATCTTGTAGAATATCATAAGCTTCTGAAATTTCTTTAAACTTTTCAGTGTCACCAGTAGGTTTATCAGGGTGGTACTTGAGGGCTTGTTTCCTGTACCCTTTCTTAAGTTCGTTATCTGAAGCGTCTGGTTTCACACCAAGCAAATCGTATAACTTTGTTTCTTTAACCATTTTGTCAAAAATGTTATTATGTTATTGTCAATTGTCTAAAAACGATTGATATCGATAGAGAATGAAAGACTAGAAAAAAAAAAGAAGAGAAAAAAGAGAAGAAAAAGTGGTCAGAGCAATGTACGGGTTTTATATACATTTCTGATCAATCACAAAGTTCAGCAACTAGTAGACTGTGCTGGATTCAAAAGAGCTCTTCAGCCGTGTTCTAGATGGTTCAGGTTAAATCTCGCACCAGCTGGAATTTTCTAGAAGCTTCAGAACAAAAGCTTTAGATTTTACTATTTAAGACTGATTTTTGCTAAAGTGTAAATTCTAGAATATTAATCTTAATGTCCAAGTGCCAAAATGAGAAATGGTGAATCTGTTGAACATTCTTGATTCGGAAAAGACTATTGATAAGTTGGAATTGTTAAAAATAGATCATTATTCTAAGTTATGTTAAGT
The DNA here is from genome assembly GCA_030563945.1 of Geotrichum australiense. NCBI lineage: Eukaryota > Fungi > Ascomycota > Dipodascomycetes > Dipodascales > Dipodascaceae > Geotrichum > Geotrichum australiense. The sequence goes on along the minus strand of JAJMKR010000034.1, from coordinate 140,917 downwards.
CATCCACTCATTATTTTAATTTGAAGTCTTTCAGTGTGATATTCCGTTCAATTGTTTCTAGAAAATATCAAATATTTTACCTTTTAGGTCTACTGTTAGAGTTTGTCAACAGGTTACCTCAAATCATCAATGTGAATCTATATATCGATACTACTGTATGATACGAACTATTATGGCGCACTTATGATATCATCGCGATATTTCATCCAAATGTGTGGTGAATATTATAAGCACCATAATCGCCGTATCCCACAGTTCGTTTGTTGGTGAACAAGCATGGTGTCAAAATAAACAAACTTTTTGATATGATACCGGAGGGCATAACTCATCAGAGTAATACCACTTTTCAATATTCATGGTATCATTACGCCGTGATGTAAACGGTTGATTTTGATTCAGATATAATCCGGTACTTTCTCTTTTCTAGATCCTGTTTTTTTTACCAAACATCTTTATTTTACGAACGTTGACAGTACTAGTGTATTAAAACTAACGCAAAATTGCTTTCGCTTATGAGACGACACATAATATCAAAAATCATTCATTGCATCTTTTATTTTCAAAAATGGCTACCGTTTACGATAACAGACTAAGTAACCAGAGTCAGGACATGAATGCCACCCTTGTTGGTGACACCCGTTCCAATAGAAATTCAGTCACAACTCTTGACCAAGCACAGTCCTATAACCCAACTCTCACTGAGACTGAAAAACAAAAACCGCTACCACCTTTAGCAGCGTCTCCTGGCAACCCTTCCCGTCGACCTACTTTTGTTCCCCAGACGTACCATCACAGTGAATTACGAGAATTTATTGACTACCTTTTTAATAACGACGAAATAGAAGCTGATCCTTTGAAACTTATAACCCTCAAAACAACCTCCCTTGATATAATGAATGTTACTTCTTCTCGTCAACTTTATAGAGTCGCTACAAGCAAAACGTGCCAAAAATACATGACTCGTCTATTAATTGGTCCGGCTGTTTCCACAGCGGCAATTAACTATCTGACTAAGTTTAAGTGGAATCCGGATCTGCGTATTTCGTTGATTGTGATAAACAGGCTAGCCGTGGAAAGTCTCGACAGAAAGATTCGAGAAATGGTTGACCATTTGGTAGTGGACCACAAGACAAAACTTTCGTGGAATAACAATGATGGAAACGAGTTGTATGCGTTTGCCAATTTGACACATTTGCACCTCTATGCACGATATAAAGTCCCACAACCAACAGTGTTTGAAATAGGCATAAGCAGGGTGAACAAGCTACTGTTAAGACTTGCTGATGCGAGTAAACTGAAAGTGTTGGACGTGGACCCGGGGTGTTTAGGAAGGGGAATTGAATGGGAAATTGGTAAATCGTCTAATATCGAGTCAATGAAAATATCTGAGCGGTATTTGAAACTTGTTCGTAACCACGACAGGTTGACTTCGCTACAAATCAATTACACGTTTCTAGAGTTCAAGCCGACATACCCTGAAATTATCTTGAGCAATGTAACTACCCTTTCATTTGTCAACTTGCATAGACTATCAGCAATTAAAGAAGACGAATTCTTTCGGTTCATGATGAAAATGTACCAATTTTGTCCAAATTCCATCACCTTGATGGTTGCTACAAAACTGCGAAAGCCTACACTTAAGCATATAGCAGACCTTGTTAAGAACTTTGATACCGTCCAAAACTTGGAGCTTTATTTCATTTCGTACGAACACACACTGTCTCTTGAAGATGTGATTTCGGAACTGGCATGTTGTCGACGAGTTTTTAACCCAAGGGAACACAAACGTCCAAGATTCCAGTCTGTCACATTACATCTTAACGACCACGAATGTTTATCGGACCGAAGTATACTTGAACTTGCCCATAGTGAAATGGTCAATGAACTGATATTTTTCAGCAAGTCATTTTCAGTGATGAAGAGTGGAATTACATACCGTAACCTACAATTATCCGAATACGGGTTTGACGTCCCTCTGGAAATCGACGAGCTAGCTCCAGGTTCTCAATTATGCATCTTCAACGGGTCCCGAACCCGTACTCCTGCTCGCATCCGCGACCCGCACCGTACTATCCCGGGAGTTGACCAATTCATGTTCAAGAGTTCCAAAGCCTATGTCAGTAAAGAGACGCGAATTTTTGTCAAGGGAGCTTCGATGCCTCGTCCCAGGTGTTGTTTTGTGTCCCGGGTTATCCCGCCCCCACCTCCGCCCATATTTAAAAGTAGGAGAAAACTGGGCTTGGAAGTAGCAATTCAAGAGGAATTTGCGGCAACGGTTTGGGGTGAAGACAGGCTGAAAGGGTTGGTTGTGTCTGAGTATAAAAGGTTTGGAGCAGACTTGAAGTGTGTTAGGGATAGAGCTTTTTCAGCAAGGTTGTCGTGAGAGGGGATTTAATACAGTTTAGGATTTATAAAAGGTTTTGTTTGTAGGAATAAGATAAAATCTGTATTTGGTTTCGGGTATGTTTTTATTGTGGTTTCAAACGTTGTAATGTAATGTAGTCGAAAAGAATGAATTTTCAAATATCAACCAGACTAGTCAATATGGTATAATGCCTTTAAACCAATCGTATATTAAGTATCTATGTAGTTTTATATACTTGGCCCACCTGCCACACACAATTGGGAAGTATTTGATAATTTTGCTTCGCGATCTCTTGAATACTGTAAATCACAGCTACTCTGTTTTGAAACTGAAAACTCATAAATTCTGTTACAAAAGTAAAAAAGATCTAGAAAGGATTGTAACTGGGTTTAACAGTTTTACATCTCATATTACAGTTTGTAGATTGTACCATAGCGGTTTAGTAACAAAGATTCGAATTATTCATTTATTACACCGCTCCGAAGTTTAAGTCAAAACAACCGCGACTGTTATACCACATCTTACCCACCGGCCCTAGATCGATTAATGTCATAAATCCAAAAGTTAACAATAGATAGGTCTAGCCACCTTTCCATACACTATGTAGTGCATTCGGGGGCACACCACTTTTTGATGATACAACCCTGGACTAGGAAATGGTACAACCCTGGGCTAAGAAATGGTTATTACGGTGCATTACTTTTTAACAGCTGCTGGGTTTAGTTTGGCATGGGTGTCAAAGGAAAAAAACATAACACAGGTGTCTCAGATGTTTCCTTGTAAAGAAATGAAACATGTTCTAGATATTTTCTATATACCATTGTCATGTTTTTAAACTGTCCGTGTTTAGACTGTACCGTTGACAAACTTGCAAGAACTTCATCTGTTTCAATCCCCCATCTCGAGTCGACAAATCAAAATGAAGCTATAGTGTAAAAGACTATTAACTGAATTAAATAGATTTAAGACTGATTAAAAAAATATGAAAAAATTACTGCTACTACTAAAGATTTATATATATTAAACATGCGTAACGATATAAGGTGGGAAAACAAAAACAACCAGAAACTAAATAGAATCACAAACAAAAGTGGACGGGCAAAAAATAAAAACCAAAAAAAATTGACGATAAAGTAGAATCAAGTCAATTTCCTTTTGCACGACACAACATCCAGGGGGAGGGGGGAGACAATAAACAGGGGAACCATGCACTCACATTAAGAGAAAGTGGTAAAAAGGAGACATAACAAATTTAGAGGGAGGAAAAAGAGGGAGAAATGGGAAATTTTAGAAATGGGCTACTTTCTTAAAGCATGAAAGCGGCAATGGCAGCAAAGGCAGCTGAGCCGAGGGCAACTTGAATAGAACCAGCACCGTTGCTAGATTCAGCAGAGGTGGTGGCAGCGGCCGAGGTAGCAGCAGCAGAACTAGTGGCCAAAGTGGTAGAGGCAGCACTGGAAGTTTCTGAAGCGGCAGAGGAAGCGTGAGAGGAAGCGTGGGAAGAAGCGTGAGAGGAAGAAGCAGCAGAGGAAGCAGCGGATGATGAAGCAGCAGCAGAAGAAGCGGCGGATGAAGCAGCCGAGGAAGCAGCAGAAGAGGCAGAGGCAGAAGCGGAGGCAGAATCGGAGGCGGAAGCAGAAGCAGAAGCAGATCCAGAAGAAACGGCAGTGGAGACATCTGAAGAAGCAGCAGAGCCAGAAGAGGCAGGAGCAGAAGAGGTAGCAGTCATAGTACCAGAAGAAGATGTAATACCTTGACCAGCAGCTAAGATAGTGAAGTAAGGAGTGAAGTTGGTCTTGTTAGGGTCGCTTGAGTCTTGGATTTCAATAGAGTAGTCAGTGTTGGTGGACAAGTCTTGATCTGGGGTCCAGGTGTAAGAACCGGAGTTTGCGATACCTGAGGCGATAGTACCAATGACTTCGAGGTCTCTTGCACCGCCCTTTCTAAGGATCAAGTTGACAGTACCGGAAGTGGTAGGGTCCCAGGTAAGAGTGACGGTGTCACCAACATTAACGACTTGACCGAAAGCTGGAGTTCTGAAGGGGTTCTCTTGAGCGAAGACGACAGAGATGATGGTGGCCAGAGTGATGAGAGTAGATCTGAATTGCATTTTTGAGCTATGTATGTGATATTAGATATATGCGAGGGATTTTGTTGTTGTTGTAGTTGGTATTCTTGAATGAATTAGTATCAAGGGGGTAGTCAATTGATTGATTGATTCGAGACGTATTCAAAAACTTGAAGAAAGAGAAAGTGAGAGAGAAAAAAAGGGATAAAATGCTTATATATAAAAATTTCAGGGGGATCAAAATAAAGGAGGGAAAAGACGAAATTTATATTGGGCAGGAATTAAAAATAAACAAACAAAAAAAGAAATTTTAGCTTTTCTGCAGTTTATTTTTCTCTTTGCCAATAAAAAATTCAAGAACTAAAAAAGTCTCAGAACAAACAAAAAGCGGGCATTTCTTCTATTCTTCTGCTAAATATTATGGCAATAATTATGCTGGTCAATTAATATCAGTCAATTGATCAATATGAGAACAGGATATATTAATAGCTGAATCAATGAGAACAAATCAGTGAAATCACCTAAAACCCCCCATCCCTCAAGAATCCGTGATATTTACCCACACGTTCAATAGGCGTTCATTTTTTTAAGAGACGCGTGCGCCAGCCTAAACAAAAAACCAATCGGGGACTGGGCAAAATGCATCAATTTAGCACCAAAAGATCTCATCACCGTAGAGAAACGAAGAAAAAAACGAAAGAAAAAGAAAAAGAATTTGCCGTTTTAGGCAAAAAAGTTTTTGTTCGTGGCAGGCATTAAATGACAAAACTTTCAATGAAAGGAACCAGCCAGCTGAAACTAAGCCGAATTGAGACTTGCGCTAGTCCTATTTGACGGGGGGAAAATGGCAATTGAATGTAAATTATTATGGACAATAGGAGGGTTGGGTTGGGTTGGGCTTGTGTAGTTGTTGCTTTTGACTAGGAAATGTAGTTGACAACGATCTAGATCTGTGAGGTGAGGAGAATGATATTCATTTGTTCGTTCACCGATGGATGGATCTCGAAATGAGTAGAAAAAAAATCATGTTGGGCATCTATCTATTAGATTCTACCAAATTCTATCAATTCCTTTAAATCTTGTGTAAATGAAATTGAACATCAACGGGCATCAATGACTACGGCAACAACAACCTTTCGCTTAAAGTTGAAGGCTGAATACAATTAATCAACGTGGATGGTACACGTTAAACATGAATTCAGATACATGCAATATTCACAACCTCGCCAATTTGCCCACCTCCCCTTCAAACGAGTACCTGAAAACTCGCCTAAAAGTAAAGAATAAAGTCAAGTCAGTCTTGGACAATTTGTATTTTCTCGGAAAGAAATCAGAGAAAAAGCACCCGCGCTTTAACAGTCCTCGGGTAGAATTGATTCACATGTAGCGTAGCATAGTACTCCATAAACGAACCGTTCCATTTACTTTCTGTATATGATATACAGAATATGCCAGATGAAATAGGGAGGGAAGGATAAAGAAACAGATTCCAAAGGAAAAGCGATAAACAAAGTGTACAAATTACCTCTCTTGAGTACACTCACCACTACCCATCCAAAAGCACATTCTCAAAACTCTAGAACAATGTCTTTGTTCCATACCCAACACACTAACTATAATTCTATATCCCGCTCGCGCGCCACTTCCTCTCACAAGCCATCCAAACTCAATAGCCCAGCCAGACCACAACTACGATTGTAGTAGTAAATTTAATAGAATAGATAGAAGAGGAAGAGAACAAAAAAAGAGAGGCAAACACATGTCACCCACTTATTCCGTAATGGTTACATGTCTCTACAGCCTGTCTTCGAACAAGAAAAAAAAATGGTGGTGGCGCCGGCAGGTTTGTGCTTTTTTTCCATGCACATAACGCATTCCACATACAGATGCCGTAAATCAATGTCGTTCTACCATTTGCACTCTGTCCATGTCCCACTATTTCTGAGACCTGGATAGAACCAAGAACGAAACAGAAGGTGGTATGTGAGTGTACGTGCACAATGAACTATTTCAGTGAAATATAACAAGAACTGTCATGTTGATACTGAATGTGAAAAGTTCAATGCTTAGTCTGGGTTCTATATTTGTACCTGCTAAATGCTGTCTAGAGATCTATTAAAAAGTAAAAACTATAAAATTTAATGCCTTTCCATATTATAGCTCTAACTATGAAAGCTACACGTTCTGGTTCTATTTTTAAAACATATCGATACTTTTTTAAAGTGTTGATGATCATTGATATCCATTTTATGCGAGCATAAACATGAACAACTTCATTCAAGCTATGAAAAGTGTCAAACACCTTTGAGTTTTCAGGTTCAGAACACAATTAACTTACATATCTCACTTACTATCCGAACTACAACTTCTAATCGCATACCACATTATTCAACCCAAGAAAGGTGTCTATCCTAACCGTTAAACTTAACTTTTTATCTGTCAACACCGGTTGTGTAAATTAAAAATTGACACCCACAACCTACTATCAATGTTATAAATAAATATCTCAATGGTTTGACACCTGTCAAAATCCATCACATTTGAATAGTTGCCGCGTACCAAATACACCACATCAATTAGAATGTTCATCATGTCTAGGCAATAAGTATATAGAAATATCCATATCATCATGAGTTTCTGTTTGGTGGCACTGTGTTTACCTTTTTCAGGGAATTTCATTGTGCCTGGTTGTGATTTAAGGCACACAGTAGAGTCAAGAGGTCACTTCTATAATTAATCTAGTGCTTGTGTGCGAGTTAAAGTTTTGCTGCTATATGCATAATTCAGACTAAAAATTGCAATATTTTGTTAGGTTCGATTATAGCTTCGTGGACACCGCCATCTCTATTTTTGCAACAAGGTAATACCTACACGATAATACAGTAATAAAAACAAAGATAAACTTATTCAAGTCATTCTGCATTATAACACATCTACATAATAACCAATATCCAGACGAAAACCCTTCCACTAATCTTCTTCCTCATCTTTCAATTTCTGCGCAATTTCCACCAGCCTTCTCAAATTCCCAGGCGAAAAGTCAAGCACTTTGACATCCTTCACAAAGCTCCCGGAATAAATACAATGCACCTTCATTTTCTCATGGTACTCCAAGTCCGTCAGCAGCTTGGGCGTAATCAAAAAGTACTGTGACGAACTTTCCTCGCACGCAACCTTGACCATTCGGCTATGCACAATTCGCTCGTTCTTCTGGTCCATGCCCTGGTTAATCTCGTCAACCACGCGAAACGGTGACTTCGTTAGGGTCTGAAGCGAGATTAGATAGAAGATGGTAGAAACTGAACGCTCTCCGCCTGATTGCCGCTGGTGATTGAGGATTTGTAAATCTGTGCCGTCTCGGAAACTAACAAGGATGTCTATCGACCAGTCATCAAAACTTTCAGCGCGGCCTAGTTCGACCTTTCCTCTACATTTGATTAGCTTGAAGGCATTAGAAAATCCTTCCGATATTCGCGCTACAATCTCATTAAGCTCTTCAATCCAAGGACCCTGCAGCTCTTCAATCTGTCCCGTTATACTGTTGTTCTCTCCATCTCCAGCATTAACAATGCTCAACAGCTCCTCAATTTCAATCACTCTTTCCCTGTACCTTTCAAAGGTTGACTCGTCACTGGCACTTTGTCTTTCATGAATCATATGCTCCAACGCCGTATATTCAGCCCTAACATCACCGGACGTCAAACTCTCGTTCCCGTAGTATTCAGTTTCAATAACGTTTTGCTCTTCTTTGGTAATATCTTTTCTTATGACTTTAATTTTCTTTTTTAGCAGTTGCATCTGTTCATGTATATGTTCGTAGTGGGCCCGAGCATCGGCAACTTTTCTTTGTAGATCTTCAGTACCCGCGTTTCCCAACCGACCATAAATTTCTGAATCGTTACCCCACGTTAAGCTCTCTAGTTCCACCTGCTGTTGCTTGGACTGTAGTTCAATCAGGTCCTTCTGTAGCTTTGCCAAATTTTCAGCCTTTGAATTGATCTCTCGCATTGTGCTTTTGATTTTATTTTCTGCTTCTAGCATCTCCGATTTAAAATCTGTGTTTCTTGCTTGCATTTCCGCAAGGCTCTCCTTAGCATTCCCCAGTTTAGCTTGCAAAGTTTGGTACCTTTTGGCTATATCTCTGATATCTGATAATTCCTTCTTTAGGTCGTGAATTCTTTGTTTGATCTCCTGGGCTTTGTCATCATAGTCTTGTTCTGATCGCCGGAGCTCTTTCATAGCTTCTTCCTTATTATGGATATCGACTTTGAGATTTTCCAGATCTTGCTTGAGTCTCCGAATGGCTTCATCGTTGTTACCACCACTGGTTTGAAAATATGCTGGGGGTTTCCGGCTAATCGCGACAACACGACTAGAAACGTTTTTGTTACCGTACTTGGATCTAATCATACTTGACATTGTGGAACTATCAACGTATTTGGAAATGAGAGGGTTCCCTGAGTTATCTGTAATACTAGTAATTCTGTCACGCTGATTAGGCAAAAGTTCTCTTTTAGAAAAGGGAATACTAGCTGCCCCTGTTTTGTGACATATCATGTTCAGCACACTTGCAGGTCCATCAAGCAAATCAATAATGAACCCATCGAACCCCATTTCATGCAAGTGTTGATCTGAACAGGGCCTTCTGTGATCTTCAGGCCTCTGAGCTTTAGCCGCACTGTAGTCATTATAGTAAACGTTCCATCCATGCTTATCGATTAGAAGTTCACCAAACTTTTTAAAATCTTCCTGGCATTCACAAGTAAATGTCATCATAGCAGCTCTGGGGATCACGCTAGAAATTTGCGGTAAACAAGAAGGGTCCTTTACAATCATTGTAAAGATTGGAGGTAAATGGACCGTCTTTCTAAATTCATTCTTATTCCGTATCAAAAATTCAACAGCCTTAGCAGTATCTGTTGAGATCTTATCGCTTGCCAGTTTCAAAAGATCGAGTTTCTGTTCGAAAACTGAATTTAATCTTGCTAATTTAGATCTTAGAGAACCAGTCATCCTATCCAATTCTTTGATATGATCTTGAATCCGTGCAATTTTTTGCGACACTTCGTTGCGATCTTCATGGTGTTCAGCAAGAGTGTTTTCTTCATTTCGTAACTTTTCTCTCATTGATTTCACAGTAGCTGCATCGACAGGTTCCGTTTTGGCGACCAGTTCCTCCAAAGTCTCCACTTTGCTTCGAGCTTCTTCGATTTTACCCTTTTCTTTGCGTTCATTTGCAGCTATAGACTTAAGTTCTAGCTGGTAATCTTGTAAAGATTGCAAGGTCAAATTCAAGTCGTGAAGAGATTCGTGTGCTTTCGTCCTTAGTTTTTCACAATTTCCCCTAATCCGAGATAGTTCCTTTGCCGTTTCTTTTGAATAGTCATGACATTTTTGTGACATATTAATTAAACTCTCTAAACTTTTCTGGATTTTATCCAACTCTTCTTGAGCCATTTCAAGTTCTTGCAATTGCATGTTTTTCTCATCCTTAAGCTCACGATATCTAATAAAAGATTCTGCTTTTCTCAACAGTTCGGCCTTAGCTTTCGATTCTTGCAGGTGTCTGATCGCCTGAATTTTATCTTCATCTTCAGCTTGTAATTGTTGCAGCCTTTCCAGTTTGGTTTTGTTCGAAGCTAAATCGGTGACAATGTTCTTCTTTTTTGCATCGAGCTCTATCAGTTTCATGTGGCGTTCGTATAGTTCTACTGAACCAACTGCTCTCTCTGTCTCCTTCAGTAGCTGTTTCGATGTCATTTCTGCAAACTTACTGACTTTGTCTTGAGGGAGAAATTGACACAGATTTTCCAGTTGGATATTAAAAGACGATACAATGTTTTGAACGCTTTTCAAATTAGACTGTTTTGAGTTGACGTACCACAGATTAGTGTTACCTTCGATAACTCGTTTGATCACAATCGGTTTCGAGCTTATTGGCCCTTGCAATTCAACAATGATTGAAGCAGATTTTGCGCCTGTTCGAACAAAGTCACTCGGCGATTTAGCGCGTCCCAAAATCTCAGGCTTCCCTCCCAACCCCAAGCAAATAGCACAAACGACAGTGCTCTTTCCTGTTCCGTTAGGGCCAATAATCATGTTGAGATTTGGTCCAATCAAGAATTCGGCATAATGATAAGTAACAAAATCATGTAGTTCGATTCTTCGGATAGCCCCTGGTTCAAATCCATCTACAAAAGAGTGTTAGAAAGCTGAAACTTCTTGCTAACAACTTGTTTAATGGATTTTTGAGATAACATACCTTCTGATCGTTCTGAGTCCATGACAAGCTTAGAATCAGCTTGGGAATCTGTAGATAGCCGCTGTCGCTTTGAGGGTCTATTGGAAGATCCAAACTCCTTAGATACACCGTTCGTAGAAGATGTGAGGACTTCCATTTTAAATTCTTACTTCGAATCGTCGTAGCTTCTGGATCAGGTTTAAGGAGAGTGAGAATGCAAAACGCGAGAAATGGTTAGGCAAAATAATAAAGTACAGTACCTTTCAAAATTTGATTTTTTCTTGCATCAAATCGCGTTTTTTTTTTTTCAATGATATTATATAGACCTAAACACGTCAAGTAAAAATGGCTCGAAACATTACAAGATAAGTTGTTTTGCCCCTAGTTTAGCTATTAGCCTTTAAGAGCGTATATAAATATTATAGCTACAATACGCAAATCTATATACATACCCTTATGAGAGCATTGGGTCTGTTTTGCCACTACGTTGATTCCCAGAACTTATATTTCAGAAAGACTTGAAATGTTACGCGTCTAGGGTTGGGGCAATTGTTTCATTAAAGATCCAAAATCAAAAAGTACCCGCTGAAGGAACGCTCTCTCATTAATTTACAGAACTAGCAGAAATTTTAATTCAATCAGCTTTATCAGGCTGAGTAGTATGCACACGTTAAGGACTAATTGATTAAGAATCAAATGGCGAAACGAAATCGTCCTAGTCAGTCAGAGGGTGGTACGACGAAAAGGCGTGCCAGGAAAGCCAGTCCATCTCCTCCTCCTCCCCCACCGAAATATCCTTATCAAGTGATAGATGATATACCTGTTACTGAGACCGAGCCTAATTTTGATCTACTCGAAGAACCTCTGTCCGTCAAAGAAAGCTTTGCATTGAGCCATGCATTGGCTAAATCAAGAAATAAATGGCTTTCAGGTGCCATGTTTACAAAATTTTGGACGCGGCCCCCAAGGGGTAGAAAATTAGCAGAAGGTGAAGTCAATGCCAGAGAAAAGATGGCAAAGCTTTGCGAGTGCTTGATGGCTATCGGGCCTCACATTTTTGATGTCAAACTGTTCATTGTGAAAGATGAAACAAAAGAAGATGAAAAGAAAGATAAGAACGATGAGAGTTCAAAGAATGGTGAGAGCTCAAAGAATGATGAGAGTTCTAAGAATGGTGAGGGTTTAAAGAATGAAGATGGAGGTGATAATGGTGCCAGTTCGGAAAAATCAAAACTAACGGAAGAGAATAAGGAGCCCGATTTGGGCGTGAAACATGACGAAGCTCCTTCAAATTCTGGAGACAATGTCATTGAAAAGCCATCAGATAACTCAGTCACTTCACCGAGCGATGAAGCAAAAGCAGACACAAACGCGGTGGAAACTAAATCAGTTGAAAAATCAGATATACGCGTCGAAAATCAAGCTACAACTGCCGCATCCGAAAAATCATCTCCAAAAAAACCGGCACACGCAGAATCGGGGGAAGCAAAATCGGTTGACATAGACAAGTCGGCCACTGTGCAGAAATTACCAGACAACCATAAGCAATCACAACCAAAACCAGTAACTCAGGAAATCAAATCGCAGGTGCCTACACAGACACAAACATCTGCGGAACCCCTGGTACAAAAAGCATCACAAACTCCGTCACAGCCTCCATCCAATTCGACTAATCGAGTTCAAACGCCAACTCCTGCTTCTTCAGAATCTGCTTCCAAGCCGACAAACACTTTAGCTCCCAAACCAACGGCCTCAACAAGCACAGCTTCAGTTTTAGCACAGACTTCTAGCACAACACCAGCTACGAGTTCATCTTCAAGTTCCGTGCCAGCTGTGCCCTCTACGGTGTCCCCAGCTTCGAACTCAGCTGCAACCTCCGCTCCCACTACGAAACCTACACCGACTACTGCAACTTCTTCCTCAAGTCCCACGACGAGCGCCGCGTCCCCCAATTCTAGTACCAATTCCAATTCCAAACCCGAAAACTCATCGAATCCTAATAACATGGCGACTATCATGAAACTACAAGCTATTGCGCGGATAGATCGGTCGTTAAACAGCCTGATGAAAATTGTTGCTAGCGGAAATGCTTCGTCAGAGCAAATCACAGCATTCCAAGCTTACATTAACCGTGCCAGATCAATGGAACTGGAAGACATTCCAAAGTACTTTAAGCCGGTCCCTGAAAACCACGAATCAACGGGTCCTAGTCTAATCATGCCAGAACCACCGGCACCTCCAGCCTTGAAACCTAAAGTGAAAGGACTAAAGAAGGATGGCACACCAAGAAAGCCAGGAAAACCCCGAGGACGCACTTCTGGAACCAAAAAGGAAGGTGTTGTGCCAAAAAAGAAAGACCCAACTAAACCGAAAACTACCTATGTTCCAAAGAAACTCCAAAAAAAGGTGACTATTGTGTTTGAATTCAAGGATAATCCGGCTGATCGATACATTATACCAAAGAACTCCATCATTGAGATTTTGCCTACGAATGAAGTTTTGATTTCGTTTCTTCTTTTGTTTCCTGAAGGTGGTATCAAGCGCTCTGATAAGTTACCACCTGGAAATATGAAAGAGAATGGTGAGCAATTGGATGCTGCTACGGAAGCTACGCGCGCTGCCGAAGAAGAAGAGGATAATAACAAGCCCAAACTCTACTATCCACTGACAGTGACAATTAGAAACATGCCTGTTAAATCACTACCGATATTGGAACGGAGTGTAAATAAACCAGAGGCAGTTGCCCAGTATATGACTGAGACAATGGCTGCACGAACTCGTGCGAAGAAATGGAACGTTTGGTTTCAGATAGACCGACGCGATGAAGATTTACTGAGTAAGCTAGTTTTACCGGCAAAACCTCCAGACAATATGTTTATTCCAGCAAGAGTCAGAGTGTACAAGAGTAAAAAGAAAAGTAAAGACGAAGGAGAGACTCCTCCCAAAAAAGAAAATGACGAGGTTAAGATCGAAAAGAAAGATGATGATCATATGAGGGAACAACCTGAGCAGAGTTTGGATGAAAAGAAGGAAAGCCAAGGTGGAATGATGGTTGATCCCACACTGCTGTCTGGTCCTGTTTTGGATGACAATCCAACGGATGACAATCCAACTGAAATGAAACTTAATGACGTTGTGAACTTTGATGCCATAGAAGACTGATGTATTGATTGTGCATTGTTGTAATGCCTTTCAGGTAGCTGAATCACGCTTTGTGCTAAATTTGAAAAACAATCAAAACGGGGTTGTGTATAAAGCTTTTGCTCGATGTAACAATATTCAATCGTTAATCTTTTTATTTATTTATCTCGTTATTACCGTTTTTAGTCATTATATTTACAGAACAAATCCTGCATGCCAATCTGGTTTGATACTAGCAAGCACTACATCTTCAAACTATTTGCCTATTAAGAATGTAAATATAGATCCATATGATATGTGAATAGTTATATGTGCTGTAGGCGGACTGACCATTCATTAAGGCACGTACAAATGTTCACCCCGTTTATTCACACGAACTCCATCTCCTACAGAGACAGTATATCCTTTGGACAAGTTGACGATGTTCATACCAAAACAAGGTTCATAAGGAGCTCCTTTATCAATTCTTCTAAACTTTTGCATAGTTTTATAAGGCTCTCTGTTTGGATGAAACTCACCCTTCGATAGGGAAATTGTTGGAACTTGACATCTAACATTCCTACAAGCAACATGCCAGTCATGGTTGGAATCAGAAGTGCAAATTGTGATATGTTTCCATTGATCTTCATCCCATGCTTTATCGGTATTGGACAATACAAAGTTTGGTCGGAAGTTGAATGATGATAATTTAGGACTATTCTCACCAGCGTTTTTATCTACCTGAGCCTGCAAATCGGCAAGTGAAGCCTCAGTAATTAGGTTCCCTGAGTATCCGTCTTGGTATGCGACCTTGGGGAAAAACCAGGGAAATCGTGTAGGCCCATTGCGAGAATAGCTAATAGATCGGCGAGTGACAGGGGAAACAATTGTCAAAGCCTCGGGAAATCCAACTTGATTGGTAAAGAAATCAGATATTGGAGTAGACGTTGAGACTTTTTCGCCAAGATAGAAAAGTGTGGATAGAGATTCGAGGTCGTACGAGTCATTGATTTGACCCCAGATTACAGTCTTGATTTTGGGACAATTAGATTCAAGTTTGGAGTTTAAAGTCAATGGAAGAACCAACTTGTAGTCTGGAGCGGGCTTGAATACCAAAGTAAGCTCGTTGGCTGCTTTGTCAATAGTAGGATGAACGAGTACAATAGCTGGATGTTCGCGCTGGGTGATAAAGTCATGAACTTCAGGATATGACTTTTTCGTGACAGAATCTTCCATTTTCTTTGTCGCCTTTTTTGAGATCATGTATTGACGATCATACTTGAGTCCGTTCTCATTGATTTCCACCTTATCTAGAGACACACCTCCGAGGGACTTTACTGGAAAGACAAGTATTTGTGAAATTTTGATGGGCGTATCCTCTGGTTTCAGCAGCTTTTTCGAACTCGATGATAGATAATAATAGGATATGGGGAACAGAATAGCCGCACCAAGCGTCAACAGAGCTGGCGTTGTGAGATTGTAGTTGTCCGACATGTCGAAGAAGTGGGTATCTGCAGTTGGTGAAGTGTAGTCGAAGAAGGGCCAAAATCCAATTCTTTGAACCTTGTTTGAAATCTCGCCCGATAAACATATTGTCTCCCCTCATAATCTATATTCGGAAGGTTGTTGCTTTCAAATGTTATCTCAAGAGGATTGCTAAGAAGCTAAGTGTTAAGTGTTTTCTAATTAATTAGTGCTCAATATATACTCATAGTCATAGTGTAAAAGATACTGGTACTGTACTGCGAATAACAAGTAATATCCAAGGCTTTATGGATCCTAAAGAATCAGATAATTAGCTTACGGTGAGGAGCGGACACATATTTATAGTAACATTTAAGGCTGGGATTATTAGATGAGAATTTTGAATAGGTGGGAGCAGACACTTCCGTTAGAAGTTGATGATGCACAGACTCTGAATACGTTTCGAGAGACCAGTCAAGATGAAGAATGCAAACTTACAGTACATTTACAAACAGGTTGGCAATGTTGAATATATGAACTGTTTGCGTTAAATAAGTGTGAAAACATTACAAGATAGAGATTCCAACTTACAAATTATCATTCTTACAAGTTCACGTCTGGGTCTTTCAATTTGTAAACGACAATAGAAACTGCCCTGACTTGGTGTTCTATGCCATTCCTCAAACAATTAGAAGTAGCTACTGGCTAGTGCACGGCTAAACTTTCTTATGCCAAAATTACTAAAAACTTCCATTGAGAGCATTCGGCAACATTCTACCCCCACTGCGTGAGATTGTAGTCTATAAGCCATCAACTGTTCGATGAAGCCCGAAATCCACCTTCCCTATGAATAATTGATTACAAAATTGACAAATGGATAGTGTGCTTACGGAACATACAGCACCAAGGGCAGCTGGAAATTGAAATCCAGCTTTTACTTCTCACTGTAAAATCAAACAACCTCCTTCCAAATCATTTACGGTATTTCATACATGAGTTTTTAACTTCAGATAGGAAATCTACAATCTCATAAGAACATGACTGGTAGCTCTACAGGATTTACTCCACGAAATATCAAAAAAGTGATAATCGCAAGTGAACAGGATGAGGGTGTAGGTGCTCGAGTTCGCAGAGCAATTGGAAACATGTCAGTTTACAACTTTTCGCCGTTTCTGTTGCTTGATCATTTCAAAATCGATCCAGAAGCTGGGTTCCCCGATCATCCCCATCGAGGTCAGGAAACTATCACATACATGGTGAAAGGCCGGTTTGACCATGAAGACTTTACAGGATCCAAAGGAAGCTTGGGGCCAGGGGATCTTCAGCTTATGACCGCTGGGAAAGGAATTGTACACGCAGAAATGCCTCATGTAGAATATGATGAAACTGGAAATGCTAAAGAAATTGAAGGGCTGCAATTGTGGGTTGATCTACCCAAAAGCTTGAAATACTGCGAGCCCAGGTACAGGGATCTTAAGGCCAATGACATCCCCATAGTAACTCCAAATGATAAACTAACTGTCAAAGTCATCTCTGGCCGATCATACGGAGTTGAGTCTATTAAAGACCTGGCATATACTCCGGTTTGGATGTTTGACTTTACAGTAAAACCTGGCGGAAAAGTTCGGCAAGAAATTCCGAAAGATTTTAGTGCATTCCTTTACATCATGAAAGGCAAAGTTTCAGCTGATGAAAAGATTCATCCTAGATATTCAGTGTTGTTTTACGGCATAGACGGTGATGGAATTGAGCTGGCTGTTCCAGAAACAGTCAGTGAAGATGCACGATTTTTTATAATCGGAGGAAAAGTTCTTGACCAACCTGTTGTACAACATGGAACGTTTGTGGCCACTTCCAGAGACGAGATTATCCAAACTCTTCGCGACTACAATTCCAGTTCTAATGGGTTTGAGAGAGCATCAGGATGGAGCAGCGAAATCGGGAAAAATATGAAAAGGCTATTTTAAGTACCTGTACACACATTGACTTTTGTCTGTGTGACATTAAGAGTTCATGGTATCAAATCCATATGCACATGGTTTGAATTTCAATGATATCTGTGTCTTTTCTGGAATTTTCCAATTTGAAATCATTGCTGCTCCTTTTTGGTCGGTTTGGCCTTGTAGAAGAGCTTCTCCGAATAGACATGTTGTCGCATCGAACTATCAATGATGTAATCCCTTTTGGTATACAGTAAAGTTAATGTATCGATATAAGAATGCCACAGCGGGTAAAGAACCCAATACATTGGACCATATAAACAATGAAAAACCAACTGATGTTACAGAAGTAACCTAAGTGATGCCATGAAGCTACACACGCTTATTTATTCGTTCAAATTGTGGTGATACATTCCGGCTTTTCGATCCAGCATGGCTTGTTTTTAGATATATCAATCCAATACACTTGTGGACCTCTAAGTTAATTTTATGATATGAATTTCTGTACACCATGATAGGAAAGTCATAAAATCTGACGTACACGTAGCTATCAAACACATGCATCACACACTGAAGATGAACAAGTTCGAATATTGAAAACGTTTTTACTAGCTACAGAATATTTTCATATCTAAAAATTCATTTTACACTGCTCTACGTACCAAAATATGAATTAATGATGCCATACGGGAGGGCAGGACGGGATTGTCCAAGACCTGTAAACAGATACGTTAAAAAAAATCTTTGTATTTAATCTAGAATATTTGACTTCATTACTGTGTCTTTAGTGACGAGTGATTTCATGTCAACTTGTCAAGGTACCACAAAACCCGAAACCTTCAACTGGTACTGACAACAATAACTTAAATTCTATTGTTTACAATACCCACATAAACAGTCCTACTTCACTTCTCTTCTTCTCTTCTCTTCTTCTTTCCTTCTTATCAACAAGTAAACAAACTATTTCACAAAATACAAAATGGACCCGTTTGGTAATGGTTTTTTCAATTCTGACTTTCACAATCAATTCTTCAACCACTTCAACATGATGCACAATCATCACCTTCAACATATTCAAGCACAAACCGAAGCGCTTGCACGAATTGGCTCTAATCCCTTCGGTCAAACTACATTCGACACACAACACACTGGTGTCTCAGAATCTACTAGTTTACAAGATCTCTCCTCAAGTTACGTTCTTACATTGAGCACCAACCAGCAGCCGTCAAACGTTTCAATATCATTCGACGAAGCACGCCGCACTATCCACATCAGCGGCCAAATGACCTCACAAACACGCATTCAACTTCCAAATGGCGCAGTTCAGTCTTCCAGTTCCCAATCTTCATTTTCGCGATCTTTCCAACTACCAGCTGGTCCAAGTATTGACTCTGGAGCAATATCTGCGCAGGTACAAGGATCAGATCTCATAATAACCATCCCTAAGGTTGAACATGGAGATCAATCAAATATTCGAAGGATTCCAATACAGTCAGGGTCTGAAGAATGGCGAAGAATCGAAGACGTCACCGACCGCAATTAGACTTTAGTACCGTCGTGTATCACAGGCACCAAAGTAACTTTATGTCTAGTCCGGGTAAATGTTAATCTACTAGCCCTAACAAAAAAGCGCGTGAGCCCTATACCCTGACTATAAAAATCTTCGCTCAATGCTAGAAGGGAATCTTCCCTTCTCCTTTTTTTTTCTTCTTTGATACGAAAGTCGCTTATTCACTGTACTGTCCCCTTTTATAGTTAGTTGGACAAGTAGAGGGGAAAAAGTGACGAGAATGAATATCCAGTGACTGACTAACTTTTGCTATTTTGAAGAGATAGATACTTTTTGATTTGGCTGCCAAGTTGCTGGAACATTCTTAGTCTATAAAAAGCCATTTGTATAACAAGTAGCTTATAATATCTATATAGCTATTAATCAAATCAATCTAGTTTAAATATTTATCTGCAATTTATCTGCAAAATGTAACATTGTAAGAACTCCTAGTTTAGCATGGCTGAAGTGAAGTGAATACTTTGGAAATGGAGGTATAAGTTTTTGAGTTAGTATTTACTGTCAGCAAGATGCTGTAGATTTTTTACCAGTACTATTCTTAATGTTCTGACGGGATCTTTCTCGATTCATACTAATGAAACCTGTGTGACAGTTGTACAATAGGCAGGCTCAAGAGCTTGAGCAGAAACGACAAAGCCATTCTCGTTCTTACAAAGATGAGTTTTGAACTGACACGGATTGTTGAAACTATAACCACGAGATTAGGCTTGATTAGCTGGAGAATCATCTGGCTGATAATTTCTGGTAGTTCAACACCATAATTATTTATCTTTAGAGTAATATTCCGCACTTCAAAATCAACTTCATAGCTTTATTGATTGAAACAAAGCTGTTATCCGAACTTTATGGCGCAACTGAAGGTCTGCTTGTGTCAACGCTGAAAACTGAAGTTCGTTTGTCCCAAAACTCGGAAACGTGCGTTGAAAACCTCTGAAGAATGATTGTTTTTTGAATGTTAGTCGTAGATTTTGCCAATAAATCATTTGATTACTCGAGAAGTTTGTTATCTTCATTACCCGATGGCAGACTTTGCTGAAACGAATACAAACGGGCCGTCTTGGTTTACAAGGAATAGTTCCAAATACAATGACAGGCAAATATATTATCTTATCTGAGCATAGATCCCAATGTATCATGGATAAGTACTGCGTACTGGATATCATAACAATATAATGTCAATAACATTTAATGTCCTAGTTAAACTCGGACTAATTTGACGATTCTTTTACATACCACTTAGATCATCTGAATTGTCTGAGCAACAATACATCCAACTGATTTCATTGAATTTATCTATTTGGTTTGGTTGTCTCTTATTTTCCATCTATTGTCGTAAACAGCTTTAACCCATTCATTTGACATACTTTGGTTTGATACTTCTACGTTACTTCAACTGGGGAGTTTATCAACTAAAGTTGCAAATAAGAGTAACTTCTGAATATTCATTGTAGTTGATGGCATCTCACCGTTCTATCTAGCTATGAAGTAAGAGACTTTCCTTAGGCTTGTGATGATTTTTCTGGAACCCAAGCAAGCTGAGTTCACTCCAAGTGCTTGTGTACGAATCAGTTTTGAACGTAAATTCTCGATACAAAACATGATTAATCGATAAGCTCGGTTTACAGCCAAACTCCCAGTATAAGATTACTATTCACATCTATTATTTGAAAGATAAACTTGAATCTTGTCACAACGGTATGTGCTGTAATGTAGAAAAACTATTCTGACGCAATAAGCTTGTATTTTTTATAGTTCAATTGTATCTTTGGCAAGACAACTATATATTGTACATGACAGCATCATTGGTATTTGATATAATAGAATCCAATATGTGCAAAGTAATTTGAGTTGTCGCTAAAGCTCATGGGGTTTCATCAATTACCATACAAACTGACCAAACTTTTATGGTATTGGGAGTAGAGTAAAGAGACTTGTATGAAACAACACATATGAAGAACCTGTAAATTTTCAAGTCTTTAATTTTTTTAGGACATGACCTCACTCAATGAAATAGATGGAGATCCCCTCAAACCCTGGTATGGCACTATATTGGAGTGCTTGAGTCGGATGTAATTTGGTTTCAGTCCAGTCCGGTGCTATTGCTACCTGACTTAGGGCCTAAATGAGACTGCCTGCATTGTCCACTCGAATGTTCTAAACTAATATACTGTTCAGCCTTCCTGACCGTGAAGAATTCGACTACAAATTTTACACGACGCCAATGCAAATCAAACAAATTTAGTAGATAAAATTTTAATAGTGTAAAATTAGTGATCTGACTGACCATACACACTAATGTAAATTTAGTGCACTTGCCTATCTTAATGTCGCTAACTTTAGAGACATACTCAACCTCACTTTTTTTTCATCTCTTTTCATAAACTCTCCTCTACATAAAGGTTACTGAATATCACCGTTAACCACCACAGCTAAAAAGCAATGTCAAAGATTTTCAAAGCCACTATAGAAGAAGCAATCAGAACCACTTTACTCCCAGGAAATAAAATTCATTGGCAAAAGTAGCTCCAAAATACAGTATTCCTCAATCTACCTTCAGCGATCGTGTCGCGGGAAAAAAAGATATCAACCAAGCAAGAAAATTGACAAGATATTTAACAAGAATACAAATAAAACCTTTGGAAAGCTACATTATTTACTTAATACAACCGGTATATTTAGACTGAAACTTGACTTAAATATTCTTAGATTTTTCCCTCTTCATCAAGGATTAGAGCATTCGTAGTTGTCCTTATTCAGAAGCCATCTTTGCAATCAAGCAGCTCATTATGTTACTACGTTTGTAAGTATAAACAGAGGATGAAAACTGAGCGATTTGATACTAATTTCAAAGCATGAGGTCTTCGAAAAGCTCGGATTCAATGGAATGGAGTGGCCTGGCAGCTTTGCGGTTTCGGCTTCTCTGCCAATTCAGTGAATAGGTTTAATAGCAAGCAATAGTTGCCCATGATATTCGGATTCAACCATGGTTGATCCTTGTTGAATGTGTGAATAACGGCTCAGGACGCGTAAGGTAATCCTTTACAAGGTAGCATCACCCCTTTTCCTCTGGAACTATAATAGTTTTTTTGATATCATTCGAACAGCTTTTCACGATTTACCGGTACATTTTGTCCAAGGTAGGCTTTTTTTTTTTTTTTTTTTTTTTTTTTTTTTTTTTTTTTTTTTTTTTTTTTTTTTTTTTTTTTTTTTTTTTTTTTTTTTTTTTTTTTTTTTTTTTTTTT
>JAJMKR010000034.1:31295-118807 GCA_030563945.1 Geotrichum australiense | reverse complement strand
TGTTTTCAGGCTGCTATACCTATATCCTAATTTTTCTTCTGTGGAAGTAATTAAAGGTGGCTATAAAAATGCTAAAAAGATTGGATACCGGGATTGCTCAAGTTTTGAACAAACGCATGCAACTTTATAAACAAAATGGCTATCTAGCCTAGAGTGTGTGTCTCGCATATTCGCCTTTTCCTAGATTAAGAAATAATTTCACTAGCAATGAAAGGTTTTGGAATTACTACTTGTCTATAACATTCACTGCAATATAGGCAAAACACTCTCTAAAAGATCAAACAGATTAATTTTGTATTGAACTTATCTCCTGTTAGAAGACTTGTGTGGTTTCTTTACCCAAACGCATCAATTTACCAACAAAGCAGTCACAAGTTGACCACTAGGAAATTGTTGACTGGTCGAAATATGAAATTGTGAGCTGATAATAATTTTATAAGCAGTCAATAAATAAAACCCCCTGTTGCCGCATGGGCTATGTTAGATACTAGATTTTTTAGATTGAAAATCAGTCTCAATCACAGGTTTTGTCCAGTGGCTTCTTCTTCGATACGCTCCTATTTTGCGTTTGAGGCAAGCGCGTTGTTCCTAGTACGATATATAATCTTGCAGCAGGCTTAGATTCATATGGGTGGCAAGCGTGTCCGAAGCTGTTCCTACTGCTTCTATCATTTGTTTTCAAGCTTTGAAAAAAATAATTGCGTGAAATGTGTTCATCCTTACTTTCGAGTTTCAAACATAAATATTAGATATAAAACTAGGCCATTTTATTGCCTTGAATCTCACAGTATATCTTTTATTCATGTCTTTTTAGGGGTAATATTGAGTATATTAGACTAGAATTCCGTTCTGATGATAAAAAAGCATATTTTCAGTCCCTGCATATCATGATACAGTCAAACCTATGCATACACATAACCGATTTTTGAGGAAAAAAATGCTTAACTGGTGAATATGCTCTTAAAGATTGAGGATTGGGGTATATTTACTATACACACAAAAATTTCAAAATGGCCAAAAATTGCTTAACCAGTAGAATATCCTTGTAAATTTCCATGTGTTTGCACAGGTTTTACTGTAAACTTTAGAAAAAGTAGTTTTGCTCGTAGCTAAAGTTCTCTTCATGGCTCAAAAATGAGCAGAGCTTCAATACCTTATCAACTCATGAAGCGCAGAAATGGGTTTGCGCAAAAATCACCCAAGTTTCCTTTTTTTGTATGAGCCAAACGAGACTTCAATCTATACCACGAAAATATAAACTTAACTGTTCATGATTAGAATAAATTCTGTGCACGAGATATCTAGTAGGAATACCTTAATGTGTAATAAGAAATTTCAGAAACAAACTGGATTTTAGCAAGTGTTAGTTTGTATATGTAGATAACTACTATTTATCTGTACACTGCTGAAAATAATTTAGACCATGTTCACAAGCTACTTAGTTTTGTAGCTTGCAACTAAATAGCACCGTCGGCATTTAGCAATACACAAGATATATTTTGCCAGCCACTTAAAGCTGCCCAATAAGCAGCCAGGGTCCATCAGTCACCGAACGGTCTCCTAGACCATCTGAGTTATTAAGCGAATCCGAAACAACATGTCCAGTGAGTAGAAAAGTCTAATTGGTAATTGAGTCAATAACGAATTTATGGTATTATCTATAAGAATCAAATATCTATACTATTTAACTGAAAGCTCAGACGAGTTCAGTCTTTTGTTTTAAGTCTAACTGCATTATTTCTGCTAGACTCAACAAGTTGACAATAGGATGCTTCCATCCATCTTCAATATTTTACCCACCTGCGCTGCACAACGAGTCTTTCAGCTTAAACACATCACCAGCCCACTAATTCCCACACCTCACATATGTAGCTGATTCTAGAGAGCTGCTAATCTCCGTTATGTTCTTTATCGATAGTGTGCCTCCATACACAATTTTATAGCGCCGTTTATAGCGCTTAATACAGGACTTAAACACAGATAAAAAACGAATTAAGCTCTATGCATAGATATGAGCGTACTACATGTACGTACTGTACCAGTACCTACGTAGATTAACTTTGTTCAGTACGTGTATTACTGTACTTACTTGTGTGGGGGTACATTTATTTCTAGCTAAAAAATCTATTTGCCGTGGGGGGAGTCAATAAGCCTAAATTGTGTACTAAGGGCCCGTTCTGTTTACGTCTATATTTGTATAATTATATATTCTCCCATACAAATATTTTAAGTTACTATGGGAGAATATACAGTATAATTATACAAATATAGACGTAAACAGAACGGGCCCTAAATTTTAAACACATTATTTTGTCTTCACCAACAATTTGTATAGGCTCAATAAATACTTGTATAAGTTGACGGTAATGTATATCTAAAGCTAGAACGGAAATGCCATATACTAAATTCATTCACAATACTCCAATTTCTACCAAAAATAATAAAATTGAATTAAAAATAACGAACGATATAGAAACGGGACATTTTCCATGACCTTGTATTTCTTGGGGAAACAACATCTACCAGTTTCACTCCATGTTCAAAAGTTTTCTTTGGTTCTCTACAAATGTTCTCGCCCTTAAAAAGGAAACTATGATGAATGATCGCAACCACTATCACACCCAAGAAAATAAGTAAATCTCAGTTACACTTAGATGTCCTCCCCAACCTTGGCTGGACTCCACCAATCTAAAGATGGAACAAACGTAAATCAAAATTGTACAAAAACTAACTGCGTAAATGAACAGGCGCAAAAGTCGCGACTGCCCAATTCCAGCCAACCAAGCGTTAGATTTGGAAACAGAGGGTGCACGGCGAACTCGGAGGACAAAATCTAGCTCGAGACCCATGAAAAAGTCATGCCGACGACTTGTAGCACGACACCTGCAATGAGAATTTTCAACCCGAGTCGGGACTTGTGGGCGCTACCATTGGCGGAACCTGCAATTCCACCACCAGCGGCCTGCACCAAAATCGCAAAAACGTCAGACGAAATAAACACCTGCTTGTATTTTTGTGGTTTAAATCTGCTAATGCCGGGGGAAAAAATGGAGAACTGACCGAGCAAGTTGTAGATACCAGCCATGTAGAATGTCGGTGCAACTGTTAGGAAGATCTGCTTGAAACCAAGTATTTTCTGTATCGCGATATTTAGTTACTTAGTATTGAGGGTTTCAAGGGCTTTTCTCTTCACCTTTTTGTATTCAGCTTCCACCTTTCGGTCACTTTCCTCCACAGCGTCTTTTTCTCCTTGTTTCCACTACCTCTTCGTCCATTCTAATAGTACACTACGCTCTATTCAATGATAAGACTCACTATAATTTGCTAAATATGAACATACAGCTAATACAATTCATGCCATAAAGACTTATAAATGAGCTCCGTATGAACTTCCTACGACGTTGCAACCTTTTACTTATCAATTTCTTACCAGCGTATGGCATCGTATTTTTCTATGACATGTTTAACTCTTACTAAAAAACTATACTACCTTGGTTTCATATTCATTGGTGCTGCCCCTAATGTATTGTTTACCATCTTTGACCATTTTTAGGCGCCATTAATTGTTTAAAACCACCATGCAACCAGAATGGTTTATTTGGTATACCGGTAATTGCTAGCGAACTTTGTAGTATGAATTAATTCGCTTATGCAGCAGACTAAAGATTTTTTATTAGTACAGTACAGTACAGTACAGTATCCATATTATCCTGACTGACTCAAATCTTTCTAGCTAAGGGTAACCTACCACCTTGCCAGAGTATAGAATCGTTCCTATCATCTAAGCTTTGATAACTTTCCAACACGATGTCTATTACAAAATGTTTTTAACTGGAAACAGGCTATCATCTAAAAAGTATATCTCAACATTTACAGCACGGATATATACACAAATAAGTAACAAAAGAACTTGTTGTATCTTTGATCTTCTGGTTGAGAGTATACATTTTTTAATTGTGCTTGGTTCAAGATATCTTAAAGCGAGACGAGTAGAGAAGTGACTGTCGTCAAGTTTCTTCTTTGAGCCGGGCCCCCGAAAAGAGGTCGCTAGTTCAATTTTGGCTATCGGCTATCGGAACCAATTTCTTCCGCTCGGGTGTGGGGAAAGCCGGGTGCTCCTTTGAGCGAAAGACATAGAGGCATCTGAGTAGAACAGTATATTGAAAATTCAATGCAGATTTGTAATACTAGGTTTTAGTATTTGTTAGTTCGGAAGCAGTTAGTGAAACCATCTACGCAATTGATTAAAATGTATTTAAGAAGGTGAGTAGTGTACGCAAATGCCAACTCATTCAAGCAGGTTTGAGCAATTCATGAAAACATTTGTTCTCGATATGGCTGTAGCAATTCCATAATGTTGTTCAAACACACAATATACAGCTGAAAATAAGTTAAAACTGGTTAATAACGAAAAGCTTTAGGAAAACTTCATATTTTTGAAAATACTAACCAGCCTTTGTACATAATGTGTCTGACTTGAACAAATCGCAGCCTCCCTCCTGCCACAATTCAATACAGCAAAAATACGTTACTCCTTTAACAGAGTCATGTGGTATATTAATTCTGGGTAACTATAGCTTGCTTTGAGTTCTGTTGACGATACCTAGTTACTTGATATATCTTTTAAAAAAAAATATAAAAACAATCGATTGGAACCACTTTATATTAGACTAAAGTTAAGAAAACCAGAATATCTCTTCACTCCATCCCAACAACTAAAATTCTTGGGATTTTATTCTAACATCATTAATGTCTAACGAAAATTATCTCTTTTATGGGTACATACCTAGTTTACCGTGGAATCTCGTTGCAGCAATTAGTTTTGTATGTCTTGGTATTGCTAATGGTGGTATATCTTTTGGATATCACCAATGGTGGTTTGGAACGTTTTTTCTTATTGGAAATACCCTTGAAACTTTTGGCTACATTTTTCGCACGGTATCGCACAACCAGCCGTATCAACTGGGGTTCTGGATTGTTCAACAAATCTTTATAACAATTGCTCCTACCTATTATATGGCTGCAATGTACTACCTGCTTGCACAATTTTCTGTGATTTATCACTCTGATATTAGTCGGCTAAAGCCACAGCGATACAGGCAAATCTTTATCACTAGTCATGTGGTTTCCAATTGTGTGCAAGCCGCTGGAGCAGGAGTTGCTGGTAGTGCCGGAGAAAATCAAGATACAGCAAAGCTAGGAACAAATATCATGATAGGAGGAATGGCACTACAGCTCGTTGTGATGTCGGTATTTGTGGGCTTATGCATTGAGTTCATACTGCGAGTTCGTCGAATACCACTCGAAAACAGATACAATCCTAGCTTGGATTACATTTTAGAGGCGGTCAATCTCAAACTATTTCTCCTAGGCATTGGAACCTCTGTATTTTTTATTTTCGTTCGTTCAGTTTTCAGACTTATTGAATTTAGTGGAGCTTGGAGAGTTGCTATTTTAACTAAGGAAGTCTATCTATTAACTCTTGACGCTCTTGTCATTTTCATTGCAGTTTTGTTGGCAACAATAAATCACCCTGGATTCATTTTTAAAGGAGAACAAATTTCTGTCAAGCAATCCAGAAAAAATATGGAAGGGCTGGAGCCAATTATGTGTTCACCATAGATCATAGGGGTGAACAAAAATACAGTTTACCACTCCTTTGTAACAATTATAATTTTTGTAGAATTTACTTGTTATTAGCAATGAAAGCTTTTGAATCCTGTTTGGGGAGAAAAGGTAACCAAGAATTTTATTGTCCAGCTTATGTGCTCAAGCTGTGAAACGGTTTATAACCATGAATTCAGCCAAGGGAGCCTGACGTATCACGGAAAGAGAAGTGTTCCTCACTAGCTATTTGCAAGTGCCTAGTTTTCTACCTATATTATTTAGTATACAAAAAAGTCTTATGAGCCAGCTCTCTACTCATTTTCATAGAGATAATTATTCCTAACCAATTCATGAGTCGAGGCTTCCGTACTCAGGGGAAGTATAGTTTGTTGGTTGTAATCTTCTTTATAACACACTATAGTAATTTTCAAATCTACCTAGTTCTTGAATCACTCAACATCACAACGAGCAACCTTCTAACAATGCCGTTCTCGACAAATGACTTTCATACATGATCAGATCTCATAAATTCAAGTTATAGCATTTTCCTTCTGCATGCTTATCGGCATATCAAAAAGCCAAGTGCTGAAAAAAGGAATCTCCCAACAGGGTTATATATTTTACACATATCTATACAGCTAAATACGGTATACAATTCAATAATATACCATAATATTGTTATATACCAGTACCCGATATATAATTTTTCATCAAAAACAAAGTAACTTTGCTGTTTTTTTGGCTTTACAGCTTCAACCCACTTCACTTGTACTGCAAAAGTATGGCTTGTGTATCTCTGGTCCGTTGAAAGTGAAGTTTAACAAAAAGAATAGGTGTAAAGTCAGTTTAAAACAAATTTCAAAAGTACTAATAAACAGAATCTTGTCTATACTCAGGGCTAAAAATCATTCATAATTGTTTTTAAAAAATCTTGGAGGTACCCTTTGAGAAAGTTTGAGGTGTCGCGGAACCCGCTGGTAATTGACGATTGTAAAGGTATTAGGGGAGCTCAAAAACGAGTCGGATCGTAGTGAAATTTTTGTCGTATTTCGTGCTCACTTTTAAGCAATCTAAATCGGTATAAATCGCGAGTGGGGAAGCTCATCAATGTATTAGCTCTTCAGATTTATTGTCTACGCGTAAATGAGCATGCCAGACAATTCGGGGTATGGATACACACCATTCTGTGTTTGTTCAAAATCAAGCTAATTCCTGGAATACGAAAGATAAGATCAGGCAATCACTCCAGTTTGTTTTATAAGTTTATGATTAAAAGTTAGTTTATACAACTTCTATAAAGACATATCGATAGTCTATATCACTATAACGATATTATAGTATGTAGAATTAGTAGGTTTGAATATATAATATCCATACCACCCTCCAATCCCAACCTCACCATCCACTCTCCAGCCCGACCCAAGAAACAAAAAGAATCTCCAACACCCCGAACGAACCAAAACCTGCACTTTACAGTGCACAATCGCATTGACCAAAATATCTATCTAACGTATCTATATATATATATATATTTGTAGAAACAATGACCTGAAAGCTGAGGTAAAATAATTTCTTAATATACTCAGAAATTCTCGCTGGCCCTAGTTCTCTGTGGACAAGACGCTGTATTATACTATGAAGAAGTACCATTTAACTGTATAGGATCTGCCTACTTCTCCACCAATGTTGTGCCGGAAGTCATAAGTATGGCATACAATCGTGCGTAGCAGTGAAGGGTATCAGGGAGAAGCAAATCAAAGGCGGGTTGTTGAAGTTGACCAAAAGATCGAAGACGAGTTCAGCACAGTACCCCTGCTAAGAGATTACGAGTAGAAAAAATGGCTAAGAAGACTTTGGTTACTGTCTTGTTTTATCATTTCTTTGCTTTTATCACAATGATTATGTTTGACGGAAAATATTTGCTAGTAAATCTGGATCTATGGTTCCCAGAATACAATAAGTTCTGCTAAAACCGGTTCCTAAATCTACTGGTACAATCTTTTTTCTCAGTCTTCAATAAGAAAAAGTTACTGATGTTCAAGTTGTAAAAACCTTGGACAGTAAGCCTGTTAGATGGGTTTAATTGATTGAATGGTGTGTCTAAAGCTCCACAAAACGTATGATGTTCGTAGCTTTCAAACTTTGATAATACTATCAAACTATATGACAGGTCTTTTTTCTCAAAAGTATCTAACTTCGTTTTTATAATTGATCTAAACCCACCTAAGTTTGTTATTGGACAAATCACTAATTGGTTGTCCATTGTAATAGTGAATACTCATGTCTTATTCAACGCTTACATAGGGTTATATTAAGTAGGATAAATGCCAATTTGATAGTGCGTATTATGTTGAAGGTACAATTTTCGATCTTGAAGCAATTTGATGTTTACATCAACTGTTCTATGCAAGAATAACTAGCGATTATCTACGTTTATATGCAACTCTCAAATTTTACAAACGCAAGTGTTTGAGAAACGATTACTTTGTCAATATTTTGCATAGGTGTAGCTTTGAACTAGAGGCTGAAGCATGTGCTACAGTCGTGGGTAAATATCATGTGGGGATAAGCTTGTGTTTTATCTCGTAAATTGCCTCCAACTTGTTCCGGACTTCAGCCAAATGTCTTGCGATCCAAAGGTTCCACCCAATACCGATCAATTGCAAAGCCAAATAGACTTCCAAATGCAGGTGGGCTCATATGTATTCATCGGGAATGGATCTTTAGGTCACTAAATAAATACTTTAATCACACAAACACTTGCAAGAGTATGAACGGAACTGCGCTGTTTGACATGCCCTTAGGGTCTTTAACGATTATGTATGAAGTATGGATATATAAGAAATTTTAACACAAAATGATAAAAAGCCTGTATGCAATATATTTATGGAAAAGACCTTACATACTGAAAGGATTTTTGACTGGTAAAACAATGTAATCAGGTCCTAATTATATCGCTTACAGTTAAATAGCTAAATCACTAGTACTGTATAACTGCCACTGGACATGTGTGTGTGTGTGTGGTAAATAATAAGCCCGTAAATATATTATCAACTTTTGACATTGGTATTTGCAAATGGTAGGTTTTAAGCACAAATGTTCATCTATAACACCATTTCAATAACTCACGGCAAAAGGGGAAGCAAAGCATTGGTAACAAACAAGTACAACTCAACAGTCAACATGTTGAAGATCATTCATCTACTTGATCATTAGCTTACGGTACTTCCTAACATATGCCGTTCAAGTTATGCGAACATTACATACGCTTCCCGTCTTTCGCCAGTAGCTGTCTAATCTAAGCAACGAATATGCAATTATTTCTACTGACGATAGAGCTATGCTTTCCGATTGTTTTTCCCAAAATAAAACTCGTTTATCAAATATGGGATGGTCTGTTTTACACGAGTGTTAAACTAATCGGACTAATCTCTAAAGGTTCAATCAAAGCTTTTCTAAACTTCCAAAAATTCTTTAAGTCACCTTGTTTTTGTTTGATAATTATTGACTGATATCTATCATGAACTATACACACAAAGACGTGGTAGTTCTAAAGTTTTGAGTATCTTGAACTCCTATTTGTGTTTGTTTGCTCCTATATATAAAGACACACGTTTGTATTATTTACGTTTGAATGCGTAAATACTGACTTGAGGTGAGTTAGTGTTGTTTCTGGTTTACCAAGCTTGTTGCAAATCAAAGACGAGTTATAGATTTAAGAGACTAAAAGCTTATAGAAGGGTACTTTTAATCACGATTCAAGTAAAAATCGAGGGGTTAGTATGTTAATTGCTGATTTGGATTCCGTATACCATATAAAAGGACTGGTTAGCATTTGCATCAGTTATTGCAAAATTGCATTCTGTACACATAGAATTCAAGTACATGATTTTAAAATATAACCACACGCGTTTTATCTTGAATATTTAACATTAAAGAAGATTATATGTCTCATCCCTAAGAAACATCAAATTTATTGATTTGTAAAGTTTTCAACGAGATACAGAGATATAACAAATCACACAGTATATAAAAAATGTGAATCTTCGAAACTTTGAAATTTACAATAGAGCCTGATGTACAAGATTAATATAGTGCTACACATCGCATTAGACTTCAGCTCTACACTATAACAGCGTTTTTGAACTTAGTGCAACGAGGTGTCCTGTGAAAGCTTACGGTGCACATATCAGGTAAACCTGGGGAAACAGCTTCTCAATAGTCATTTCAATTACATTAGCGATATCATGTCAACTTCGTACACAGTAGAGTATATATCTTACTTTCCCAGCCCTCTAAATCAACTGCCTTTCCCCAATTTTACGGTATCTGAAGAACCCCCCACTAATTTCAGCCTTTGTGTTACCCAGTTTTCATCCCTCAGATATGCACTTTTATCTCTCGCTAAACTTGGAATTTTCTTCGCAACATTTTCATATGGCTCTTCTCTTTCCGTGTATTCTCTGATAACAGTCCCGTCTGCAAACTCCACAAACACCCTTGTATCCCTCACTCTGAACAGCACATTATCCACTCTCAGGAATAAGCGTGCAAGGATTAACAGCCGTTCCTCCATTACCCTGATCCGCACTCGATATGACACAATACCATTATCCCCCAGCTCATCTTCGTAGAGAACAATGTCTTCAAAGAAAAGGATCGGGTCTGGACGTGCTAGTTTGTCAAATGGAATTCGTGTTTCTAAATTATCCTCTAGCACACCTGTTACTTCGCCTTTATAACTTGTGGTATATGTCCAATCAAAGGGCTTAACAATACCCCTGACGTCTTCGCCCTCGACATTCTCGCGAGACTTTTGCCACGATTTGGAGTATGAAACTTCGACACCATTTGAGCCTTTCTTGTCGACAAGATCGAGTGCTGGAAGGGTTGCGAATTTTATGGACCAATTGGTGGAATCATGTGTTAGTTGTACATAATTTGAACCAAAAATCATCTCAGGCATTGGAATTCCCAGCTTTTCAGTCGCTTCATCAATTTCGGTGCTGGAAGATATTGTGCTTTTGTTGGTTGTTATCGTCCAGCCATGGCATTTGTGAACTTTTGACATGTTTTGGTTGTGGCGTGCTAAGTTTACGGTGTACTTGTTCTCTGAAGACTGATTAGTGTTTGAAATTATTTAGTGTGGTGCGTAGGATAAAGTTATCCAGGTGGGAGGATTTTGGGAAGTTTTGAAATTTCGAAATTTCGAAACTTTTCTCAGAGCTCCACCTCTTAGTGAAATCGTTATATAGCAACAGTCCATCACACAATAAGCAAAATTTGGAATGAAACTCACGCCGGATCTAATTCTCTCTGCTCCATCATATATCAATGCTGTGAATGATCGCGAACTGTGCCTCCGAGGTGAGTTTTTTCCATTTTATATTTGTTGTCCTTTTCGAAGTTATTAACATTTTTAGGTCACAATATACCGTTATTGGAAAACCTTGGGATTACGCGTGATCTCAATGATAGTCTAGACTTGACTGACAACAGCATACGAATTCTTAGCAATATTCCACACTTACCGCGTTTAAAATCATTACATTTAGCAAACAACCGAATTACACATATTTCACCTCTCGCTCCAAGTGTTCCTAATCTCACCACCCTCGTTCTCACCAACAACCAAATCAGCAGTTTGTCAGTGCTTGCATCGCTACAAAACCTACCACGACTAACATTTCTTTCTCTTTTACACAACCCAGTTACTCAGCTTGAAGGGTACCGTTTATGGGTGATTTGGAATAATCCTAACATTCGGGTTTTAGACTTTGAGCGGGTACGAGACGCAGAACGCGCCCGTGCAAAGGAAATGTATGGGGACGGTGAACCGAACAATATTGCAAAGGCTATTTTGGACCAACAGACGACAGCAGATGTTATGATGGTGAACGCACTTGATAATGGGCCAATGGGACCTCGGGGAGTGAAATTAGGCGAAGAAGAAAAAGCGAGGTTGAGAGAAAGTCTGAAGAAGGCGACTAGTCTGGAAGAAATTGAAAAAATTCAAAAAGCGTTAAGGGAAGGTACTATCTGATGTTCTCTTTGAATTTATGCCGTTGTTGTTGTTTAATATGTGATTTTGTTTGTTTGGCAAATGATTTGAACTCCACAACGGGATCCAAATTTATCGCCGAATAGTACTCCGTCCAGCGCGAGTGATGAGTTAAAATGGTTTGGCATACATTTTGATATTAGTGGGTTGAAGTAGCGATTTTCATAGAGAGCCCACCCATCTAAAAGACGGTCGTGCTTAAACTTACCGATAGAAGATGCTCAATCTTATAAAAATTACTGTGGTATTTTTTTTATTTATACGTATATGTAACGCGTTTTATGCAAAATCAATCCTACAAAATTCAAAGATTTTTATTCTGACATATCAGGAGTTAGGCTCTTGCTCTTCCGCAGGTACACCTGTTCCTGCAAAACTATCAGCAGCCTTGTCTACTCCCATCACCCATCTCAGAAATTCCTGCATAAATGGTGGTAATGCAAACCTCAACCATTCCCATCTAGCATATAATGGCATTGCTAAAAGACCCGTTTTTCTTTGTAATACCGCATCTACTATTGCATTTGCAACCTTCTGGGGTGGCAAAGGGTTAGTCAAAAAAGGAAAAGGCATTTTCACACCTTTAAACATTTCTGTGCCAATGAACCCCGGTGTAACCAGAAGCGTGGAAATACCAGAATTGGACTTGAGCTCGTGAGAAAGACTTTCGTGAAAGGCAATTAGCCCTGCTTTGGATGAACAGTACGCGGACGCACCTGCAACACCTGTGCGGCCTAGAATCGAAGACACGTTGACAATGTAGCCGCGGTTGGTTTGACGCATGAAAGGAAGAAATTGACGTGTGATCCACATAGGTCCAAAGAGATTGACGTTGTGTATTTTTGTGATTTGAGAAGGAGTCATGTCCTCAAAATTCTGGATATGGGCAACGGCGGCATTATTTATTAGGACAATTGAGTGAATGTGTAAGAGATCAAGCTGTTGGTACGCACGAGCTATTGAAGCAGGATCCGATACATCACATTCAATAAATTTGATACAACCGTTATAAGACTCCCAGTCCATTGAAATGTCTAATATTACTACCTTGAACCCTTTATCGGCAAATTTACATGCCATACTTTTGCCAATTCCTGTAGAGCTACCTGCACCGGTAATTATGATTAAATCATTAGATGAATATATCGTGTAGCCATTATGTGACACATAACTGTCTATCAAATCAATCAAGTAATGTATAGTGACACCAATGGCAATGATATACAATGTGGTCTCATTCACATATGGGCCTAACATATCATTATAGGGTATATAGATTGCCCACAAAAAAATTGGATGTAGGGCAATTGATAGAGCTTGCACAAGAGTATCGACAGTGATCATTCTGTAGAGCAATGGTGTTAGACATAGACATAGACTTGTATAGACGTCAACTTGATTCGAGCAATTGCGATTTGTAGCTCAGTGTATGCGATATCAGATATAAGGGTTTGGGTATAAAAATTGGTGGTTGAAGGCGAATATCGCACGCTAATTGGGAGGTTGAAACTCACAAGCTAATCTGACACAACTGACGTTGGGCTTGACATAGACCTGTCTTTTTAATAAACATTAGGTGATTCGTTCTGGAGTTTTAGGAGATATGCGATATTGTTAAGACGCATATATGTCAACCTAATTGAGTTTGAGACTGTTGGTAAAGCCGTTTTGCACAAAACCATGGACTCTATACTGACCATTCAGCTGTCTTCAATTCGAGGATAGAAAAGAAGAAGAAAAAAAAAGAAACTACTGTCGTGTAAATGCTCTCAATTTCTTAGGTCGTCTCCAGTTATCAGAACTATCAAATCCGATCCTCACAATCTAAAGTTATCGATAAAGAGCTCGTTCATTTGTATGTTCTAAGGCGTGATCTTAAGTTGTTGTTGTTGTTGTTTTTTAGTATGGAATAAGAAAGTCCAAGATTTTACGCCTGGTCGAATGTGGCAGCTTATTACCTGTAAATCCGTCCGCGGGTGCCGGTAAATTTCTACCCAGCGGCAGCCCTACGGGATGAATTCGAATTTTTGTTTAGGCTGACCAGCTGAACCCTGAAAAAATTTTCACCATTGCAGATACCAAGAAATTTCAGTCCCAAAAGAGAAAAGGACATCAGACTTAACGCCGAAACTCTTGAATACCAAGCCTTTTAACGCTTTCTATTAAGGTACCTGTGGAGATCCTTTGGCTTCCCCACGGACATGCCTAACCAATAGAATGGGTTTGGCGCGCTGTGATTGGTTGGATCATTGATGCGTATGACGCTAAAAAAAAAGCTACCGTACCATCTTATCAATGTGGATACGTAATTATTGTACCACTGGAATATTAGCTCGATTGAGAACTTTTGGCTCAGCCGTCTGTGTGCTTAATCTGTAGCTTATTTCTATTTCTAAGTGAGTGTGATAAAGACACTGACACTGTGACACTGTGACACACCAACACTTGGTTTGTTAGAACCGGTCGGAGATTTTGCTTTTTCTTTTCCTCTCATTAAAAATTTATCCTAACAACAATAACAAAAAAAAGCCAAGTCTTTCATACCTTCCATGATTGAATGATAAGAATATCGTGCTTTTTATAGTCACACAATGGTACTATCTATCAGAAAGAAAAGAAAAAAATTTGTATATTTAATGAAACGATTGGAACCTTCGAAATATTTTTTTCTTTCTTCTTCTCCATCAAGCTTCTCTTGCCTACTC
This sequence comes from Geotrichum australiense, assembly GCA_030563945.1. Classification (NCBI taxonomy): domain Eukaryota; kingdom Fungi; phylum Ascomycota; class Dipodascomycetes; order Dipodascales; family Dipodascaceae; genus Geotrichum; species Geotrichum australiense. The sequence continues at coordinate 104,434 of JAJMKR010000034.1, read as the reverse complement.
AGCTCTATACACAGCTATCAACCCGATTTTAATTACCAACAAATCAGCAGCATAGACTCCAAACAAAAATGGCAAGTTCTGATCTCGAAAAGCAAAATGCTATCTACGAAGTTAACGAGCCTTCTTCGGTCGACGGGGCCGTCTACGATATCAAGAAAGAAGGAGGCTTGAAGGGAATGATCAATCAATGGGGTGAGAAGTTGAACGCCGAAACAAGAGGTATCGAGCGCGTTCCTGAAGAGGAACAGACTGATACTTCTCTTTGGACTGCAGCCTCAATGTGGTTTGGTTGTAATATGGTTGTTGCAACTTTTGCCCTTGGTGTTCTTGGTATCACAGTCTTTGGTCTTTCATTCTGGCCTGCTTTCCTTGTCATTATCTTCTTCAACTTGCTCGGTTCCCAATCTGTTGCCTTCTTCTCTACCCTTGGTCCTCATTTCGGTCTTCGTCAAATGGTTTTCTCCAAATTTTGGTTCGGTCCTTACGCTGTTAAGATTTGTATTTTATTCAACACCGTCGCGTGCATCGGTTGGTCAGCTGTAAATGTTATTGTTTCTGCCCAGTTGCTTCACACAGTTGGCGGCGGAAATCTTCCTTCTTGGGCGGGTGTTCTTATTGTCACCTTTTTGACTCTTATTGTTACTTTCTTCGGTTACAAAGTTGTCCACCTTTTTGAAAAATGGTCCTGGGTTCCTACCGTCATTATCTTCTTGATTATTGCTGTCAGAATGGGAATGTCTAAAACTTTCACCTATGGAACTATGGGTACCGGCGCAACTGAGGCTGGCAATGTGTTGTCTTTCGGTGCTACTGTTTACGGTTATGCTATCGGATGGACATCTATGGCTTCTGATTACTCTGTGTATATGAAGAAGGATACATCTAGAGTTAAGATATACCTGTCTGTTCTCGCAGGACTTAACTTCCCTCTTATTGTTGCTATGACTCTTGGCGCTGCTTGTGCCACTGGTACTCTTACCAACGAACAGTGGGCTGCTAACTACAGCGACAACGCTATTGGTGGTCTTTTCCGCTCTATCCTCGTTGAAAACTCACTTCACGGATTTGGTGAATTCTGCATTGTTTTACTTGCACTTTCGACCGTCTCCAACAACACCCCTAACCTTTATTCATTTGGTCTTTCAATCCAGTCTTTCTGGCACAAGTTCCAACTTGTTCCTCGTCTTATCTGGACCTTTGTTGCTGCAGGTATTTCTCTTGCCGTGTCCATCCCCGGTTACATCTATTTTGAAACTGTCATGAAGAACTTCATGAACTTGATTGGATACTGGCTCTCTATTTACGTCGCCATTGGTATTTCTGAACATTTCTTCTATAAGAAGGGTTTCAGCGGTTACAACCCCGATGGTTACAATGATCCTAGCCAAATGCCTGTCGGTATTGCTGCTGGATTTGCCTTTGCCTGTGGTGTTGCCGGTGCCATCATTGGTATGAACCAAGTCTGGTGGGCTGGTCCTGTTGCCAAAGCCATCGGTGATTTTGGTGGTGATGTTGGATCTTTGTTGTCTTTCTCGTTCTCTTTCATTGCTTACAACTTGACTCGTGGCTATGAAATGAAACGATTTGGTCACTAAGGCTATAAAGTTCAAAAATTTGAATCGTCTACGTGATTGTTTCTCCGTACAAGTTATATCTTTTTAGTATTTTTGTTTTAATATTTGTTTTTTTCTGAATTTTATGTTTCTTTATTTTATGCCTTTTCTTTCAAGTTTTTTAGTAATGTAACCCTGTTATTTTCCTATTGTATATCGAATATCATTAACTAACCACCAGTGGTGGTATGGTGTCTTATAAATTGGTTCTCTCTGAAACAAATTAATTCAGGTGATGGCGCGTCTGAATTAAGTTTTGAACTCGTTATCTACATATCAAGAGACACAATAGATGAACTTATGAGTAAAAAAAAGTGGCGTTGGCTGTGATAGAAATTGGTGTCAAAACACAGACCACAAATTCCCAGTAACGCTGATTATTCTTATGGGTAATTTTAATTCATCTTTATTATAAAAATATCACTGTAGTTTTATCACTCTATAAACATCGGGCTTCTTAGCAATCTATTAGGGGCTTAAACGCATCTCCAAAGCTTTAGAGGAGTACAGTTCGTGGCACGTAATAATCTTGGAATCGTTACTGTTAGGCAGTGTATGGAATTGCACTTTTCTCTCTACACAAGATGCTAAAGTCTTTAGCCAATCAACCATCTATTCCAATCCTTTGTTGCCTTTAAAATCATGAATACAGATTGAATTAGGCTAAGCTGTAGAACGACCGTTTCGAATACATGCCAATCTACTCATCGAATCGAGTTTTTTGATCTGTATTTATACACTCTCTATGTATATGTGCATATTAACGAAATGAAATGAAGTCAAACGTATTATCTTCACTCCGATTATAACGGCTTTCATAGGTTGTCCCTTTCAAGGTAAACTATCTGGCTGTTATGACATGTAGTATTGCAATCAATGATTTTCTAATATTTACGTTTCGTTTACCAAAAAAACGAAGAAAAAAGAATGGAGTGTGTATTACGTGATATTCAATACTAACGCACTTCTAGAAAAGTGAGCAACAATAGAAATTTAACAAAGCAGGCACTAAATTATCCACTATAGATTCAATTTCGCCAAATAAATATGTACGTGCTGTGATATAGTGCACTAGTAGGATTTTATCAAGTTCAGCCTCGTAATTGGACTTGACTAGCTCTTTTCTATGTATGAGTCTCACTGAGTTGGGTGAGGTCGATTTGATACTGTAAGTTGTGAATTTGTGAATTGCGTTGGTTGGGGCTAATTTACTGCTTGCTTGCAAAAGTAGATTTGGAAGGTTGGTATTTTGTGTGCCCTTTCTTTGGAAAACTGCTCCTGGTCTAGATGTCTATGAAAGATAGATTATCAAACGTGTCAAAAATACAACGACGAAATTTCAACAGCAATGAGCTGGTGACAGACTAGTGAAGTGGCCCAAATCCATCCATGAGGATGGGACGATTCGATGACCAGTGTCAAATGTAAAACTGTGGCTGTATTAGAGTAACATCAGTCTAAACTTCACTCGCTCAACTGTCTTTACTTCTTAATCCGTATATCAGTCGTTTGTTGTTATCTTCTGTTTATCATATCTTCTTCAGATATATTCCGACAAGTGAAAAAAGACTATTTTAGTCTTTCTCTAAGCGGCTTGCAAGCCCAGCTATTTTTGCCTAAAGAAGCTAGACTTTTAGGTCATTTTGTTCCATTTCTCGGACTAGAAACTATTTCATACACTATTAAGAGCTTCCAAGCAGTATAAAATGCTCTAAAGGCTCTAATGATGTCTGGGTTGTCAAATATTTGATATCAACAGTTTTAGTTCATTCTGGGAATGTTACTCAATTGGTGCTCCTCAAATTATGTTATCTTGATTTAAGTTGCTGGGAGTTATAGAACAGGTATCAAAGACTGATTATTTAGTAGGCTCATGGAATAATGGAGATGACATAAATTTATATTCCCTTCTATCTGAATATCATAGCATGGGGATTTCAGACTAGTTTTTTGTGCATATATAATAGCAAATTAATTGACATATTATAGCAAACTACAAATTTACACAATTTTTCTGACACATAACGCCTTAGTATACTTGAATTCAGCTTTGCAACAGAGATCAAATAACAGATTGATATGTATACATTGTTTGTTTATTTTGGCAATAAATTCAGGTTTTTACAAGCTGTCTTGATGAATTGTAAAAGGCAAAGTATTGACATTGCAAAGTAAATTTTGGGCTTGTTCATTTGCTTTTACTTTATATAATTGGCTCTGGTGGCCTGTAGTATAGAATATACCCATATTGTAGCTGGCCTAAGTGACTGATAGAAGATTCTCTTGCCAGTTTGATAATTACAAACTTCATTACCTCGATTTCATAGTACAGTATAATACATATTAATAAATTATTTGAAAGAGAATATGCCCACGATTGTTAATATGGTAGATGCTAGCTACAATATCAAAATACACTGACGCATAAAACGGCAGGATAAAGCCATTTGCCAGATCAATTATTCCTTTGCAAGGGAAAAGTGAATTGCGTCCAAGAACAACTGCAATGCAATCTGGGATAAAGACCAAAAAAAATCTTACTGTGGGTTGTAAATTCATGGTTTAGGGTTAGAATATACACTGCGAAGTAAGGATGACGATTGGGCCGATTTTATTATGTGAAAGCCCAAGCCAGGCCGAGCTTTTACATACAAAAATCGGCCCAATAGTCACCTCTACTGTGAAGTGATGGAAGATAAGAGAACGCTCCTGTTGGAAGCGTAACGGGCAAGAAGGAGGCATTCAAGTATCCATACAGTTGCTTCAATAAGTCTATTTGTGCTTTTATTGATTAGTTGCAAATTATTCTGTTTAAATGTCTGAAAATCTGTATTAGACTAAATGATTTTTCTGTTAAAGCTCAACTGCAAATTTCGGGCCATAATTCAAAAGCTAGATCAAACTTGTTTTGGATCTTTGTAATGACTTATTGAAGGATTCGAGAAAGATTTTACTTTGATTCACCTGATTGCAGTGCTAGCCTAGCCGGTCTTTACAACTTTCTGCCACATTTAGGCCTTGTAATATATTTTTGCAATTATAAATAATGAATGCCAGTTCTTTCAAACGCGATGTAAACCAAAAGTTTTATTCATAAGTGCAGTAGAGTTGGCTTGGTATGTCAAATATATATCCGACGAAATTAAATCTGAGTGCAATAAAAGCAATGTCCGTCTTCTAATTTTGATTTTATACTGCTGTTCTATTGTACAAAGGCTTCATCTAGATATTTCAGAAATTTTGAAGACAAAACACGCATTTTCAAAGCTATCGACGACCAGAATTTTGCGTAAGACAGCGTTGTAATATTGCAGATGTCCGAAGTAATACCACGGTAGGTGATAGTAGAAAGAATGTACACAACAAAGTGAATCAAAGTAAGATCTTTTTTGCAATGAATTTTCTTTACCAAATAGTCTTCAATCATTACAGAGATTCAAATTTTGCTTGATTTTACTTTTGAGAAATCATCGTGTTTACAGTGCAACCCGAGGAAATATCTTTTATATATATACAGCTTGTTTTTAGACTAGTCAGTGATTCATATATAGCGCTATCAAAGTAGTATATGTCACAAGCAGACTTTGGGGGTTTTATTTTATTTAAATCAAGGATTTTGGAGCATTCAAAGTACAGGTAAATATCACTTTCTGTTCATAGTCAACCGTGCCATCTTGGAGACTACTATCTATATATGATTAAAGCAAGATGTCACAAACTGTATTTTTTAACTGTTTCTCAAGCTGAAAACTGGTTTGGATGACTTTTATAGTGACTTAGGTAAGAACTAACAGTATCAATAGCTTTGAATATAATTGTTGAGTTGTTGAGCAGGAAGTTGTCATGAAAACTCTCTCAATACTATCAAAAGTTCTTGTTGACACAGATTACTGTTGAACAAGGAGCATAATGGTAAACTAATCTAGATGTATAGTACCTCACCCAAATAATTTTTAACCGCTGTTGTACCCGTAGAGTTGTTTATCCTAGTGAATCAACTCATTCACAGCTTTTGGCTGTATACATGCAGATACGAGAGTACCAATCTCTATAATTGGCAATGGATATAATAATATATGATCTATATAGGGTAGACGTTTACCTGTTTGAACAACTATTTATGCATCGATGGTTGCCGTGTATAGACTCTCCATCTCTTTAGGAACACATATGAATGTAACAATTTAGTGTAGTAAACATTTTGAAAAAGTAGATAGATCACCAGCCAGGTTTATACAGATCTCTTAAAAGATTGATCTACCAATTAAATCATAAGCAAAGATCTACAGCTTAACGCTTATAGTATATCTACTTCAATACAGTAGTCAGTAGTAGCAAGTAGTAGACCCCCAGGAATACCTACAGTTTCACCAGTGGCTTTTGAACATCCAGATACTTATAAATTACACATTGCCTGGTCGAATCTTAACCAGTGTTTGAAGGCGTCCGTTAGATAAAACCAGTTACAGTAAAGGGATAAGCAAAATGTTCAGTCTGTCTTACTGTAATACTCGTTATTGGAGCTTTCCTTCAATATTAAATACAGATATCTATTAACATAACATACTGTACAATGCTATACACTTTCTCAGCAAAATCGAGCGGGCGAAATGAAATGATTTGACGGATCTACATAGTTTCATGCGCTATCAGTAGAAGCTGAAACGTTATCTTTGAATATCAAATTTTCTAACCAATGTACGTATCGGCTTTTGTGATAATGTTTTCTTTCAATGGAGTTTAAGCAAACTATCCGTTATACTGTATTTAGCTGGTGGTGTTTTCATATTGTGTGTAACGCAGTTTTTTCAAGCCTTATTCCATGATAGCGGCTTCGAGCACAAAAGGCCTAGAAGCTTATATTATGGTAATACTGATCGTAATTTAGTACTAACAAACTAGAAAGAAATTACAACATTCTATATTGATGAAAGTATTGCGCTTGTAATGAAATTTTGGTTGCGAATTTCGAACTACATTAATATACACCCCTGAATCACAACGCTGAGGAGTATTTCTTTATGTGTACTGTACGGTACCAAGATCTGTAACTAATATTACAGTACGTACTGTGTACAAAAACCTCCCATACAATTTTATATCAATTTACTTCAAATCAAGTGTTTTAGATATTGCGTTGATCACAGCAATTGCACGCAATGAAAATCATCTAGTTAGGGGATCATGGTTGAACAAGGTGGTGTCTTAAAGCTACGTGATAAAAGTTTCAACAGGACCGAATTGCTGCTACAAGGCACAGTTCCAGCTCTATTATAAAATTGCACGTAAACGGTTTAAAAAAGTTCTCATATTAAAGATTAATTCATAGGTATACGGAACTCCTGTGTGCATTTTGTTCTGGCATTTTCAGTCCAAAGAACCCCTCTTTCTTTATTTACCTTGATTGTAAAAAGCATAAGTAAGGCTACAATGGTTTCCTCGTTCTTGTCGGATGAGTCGTCCATTATTCGGATATAACTGCTCAATACATCTTTGTGAAGATAGTGGCATGCTTATACTGTCATTTATACTATCATATAGCGTCTTTGTTGAGAGCTGATAAACAGCGTAGCTCTCTCCAATCAAAAAATTAAACAACTTGCAGGCTAATTCTTATCACCTGCGTACGATTAGACTTTATCAAATCTCAATTGCTCAAAATGTCGATACAGATTTGATTTGTTGATATGCCGAATGCACCAAACTTTTTAACGACTTAAAAAGATTGGAATATGCCGATGAAAGGTGTAATTCGTATCAACGGAAAAGCTGTAGTTTTTCTGTAAGATTGCACGGTTCACAGGACATTTTCAGTATTCAGTCAGTGTATATATAGACAACTTCTGGTACTTTAAAAATTAACTGAGCTGGGATGAATAGCATATAAATTAGACGTTCTTCTAATAATAAAACCTGAATACTTTTGGCTTCTCTTAGCTTTGTACTAGTATTGTAATAGCATATTGCAACATGTTGTCAGAGTCACATACAGATAAGTATCTAAGTATTTGGCCTTAATGACAACTAATGTAAAAGGTATCGTAGAAGAAGATAACGAAGATAAAACTATCAGATGGATATTTGAGTTTGACATGATTACTCAATTTACAGGAAACAAAATCAAATAGGCTATTCATACTATTTCTGGGTTTGACCAACGCAACGTCATGGAATAATTATCTTTGGCCATGGGCCGAAAAGTGGTACTGTAATTGATTGTGGTAACAAAAGATTAATTCTTTATCTCAATCTAGATAAAATGATGGAAATTTAAACTCTAAGTCCTCCCAAAAGTTTATTGCCCATTATTTCTGCATGAAAATATATTGAGCTGATAAAGATAAATGTAATTACAGTATATGAAAGCGTTGATGACTCTGAGTAAAACAAACCCGATAAACTGGTATAGCCAATGAATATGGCGAACTACTGGGCTGAAGCAAAGTATATTTTTTGGATATTAAAAAAAGTATGGTCCATTAGTGAGAGCTTGACTACGAGATGTTTGAAACAATAGAACTTATTGTTGATTTTCCTCTAAATTTCTAAAAGTTGTTGGTCTGAATCTGACAGTATTCGCGAACACTCACAATATCGAGGGAGAACCTGAACGTTCATATTTGGTATAATCTTTGATGTTTTCTTGAAAAACTTGTATTTTTCACCAAAATAGTACACAGCAGGTCAACAGAAGCCACAATTGATACGGAACTGTAGCTTCTGTTGATTTGATACCGGAAACAATTAATAAATATGCCCACATTGAAAAGCACCAAAGCTACTAGAGCTACAGATATCTTGTGCCAAAGTATCTGTGAAAATATTGGTAAGCGGTTTTAGATAATTTTCCTTCTGTAGTGTGTACTGCACTTATTCTCAAAGTATCAAAAGTGTGCCAGCATATGTTTGTTTACTTGTAGAGTATCTGCTCATTATGTTGTAGAGCACAATCAAGTTCAGAGAGTTCAGTTACTCTAAGGACAATTATAGCACATCGATACGGTGCGCAACTATTATGATCTTAAAGGACGAGCATGTGAAAAAATAGTACTTTTGTTTCAAGATGTAGCTAGAATAACGAGTTTTAGAGTACAGTTCCAAATACGAGCAGCTATATATGCATACGTTTTTACAAAGAATTTTGACTAGAGCAGGAAAGCCTATGATAATTAATTATTATTATAAAGATTTTTACTAATATCAGTCACTAATGAAATATCTTAAGAAAATATTAATCGTGATGCATTGTGAGTGACAAGTCCACGAACAAGACTAAAGTACAGGAAAGCTTGATGTCTTCATGGGTCCTAGCCTTGTCAAAATCGCCATCATGTCATCTAGCTCACCCGTCAGATCTCTAGTATCTAGTCACAAATTTGAATCATACTTTGTAGTAATATATATACAGGACTCACATTGCTCTACTCACACTATCAGAACTCCAAAGATCATTGGCCTTTACAGATTTATACTATCCAACTGTATGTTAAAAACATTGCAAAAGTATTTGTATTACTCCATTTAGCTACTTATTTGCGTGAAAACTGAATAGTAACTTTCTTTAGCATAAGTTTGAGTTCAGAGGAGGTGACTATAGAGTGTTAGCGACCGGCTTTTTGAACATTTTGTCTTTAGTGGAAAATAATAGTTTTCATTTTAGGTGCTATTTAACTAGGTACATATGTCTTTATATATAGGACGAGTTTTCTATAGAACATTTTGCGGATCTCATCGTTTTCTAGTTTATATATTAGCATCAGGAGGATGAGGAAAAGGCACAGAATTTTGATGCACCAAACGAAAAAAGTTATTACGATTTTCCCATACATACATTTATAATATACAATATTGCCATTGACCGCTAACTATAAAAACCCAAATATACAAGAAAATTCTCTAGAGCTTACAACCATAATGAATCACTCTTTTAACTTAGATATATTTTGAAATATTTATATTCTTTAGCTATTATCAACCATTTTGGACCTGTAATGTGGTTAGCAGACTTTTTGTTCTTTGACTGTTATCCATCTTCTACGCATTTTCAAAAATACTTGGTCTAGTGCTTCAGTTGGAAACTAAAGTCAAATATCCTCATGTCCATGATTTAAGCTTGCTATAAAATTGAGTTGATTTTTTGCTTCGTGCTTCTTCTATTTAAGAAAAGAGCTTTCTACGACAGCAACACATAGTTTTAGAGCACTAGAAGTATATTATTGAAGTACTATAGTACTATAGTCATCACCGTTTTTAATACATTTTATCTAATCGTGCTCTTTTACGTCTTTATTTATTTCTCTCCAACAGTTCACCATATACCGATATGTATCCCCTCTTATAAAAATCTTATTAAACTAATTCAATTTTCACGGATATTGAGTAGAGTATTGTAATGGGCTGCAAAAATCATTTGCGAAACTTACGAGCTTGGACTTTTGTCCTCAGTATACCTTTGCTGCTTTTTTCAGTATACCTTTGGTTGCATAAATTACTGACGGGCATCTTATGCAACCATCATCTTTAAAAAAGCGTTGATATTTTACACTCACCTTCATGATATTTTTCCTTGAATATTCAGCTAGCGGTGTACTAATTTCAAAGTAGAAAGAATATGTGAATTACCAGAACCACTGAAGTTATTAGTTGATAACTAAAGTTTTCTCACGAAACGCTTGGATTAGAACTTACATCTCAAACACTGAAAACATTGTAATTATCTCAGAAGATGTTCCAGAATACTGTATTAATAAGATGTTACGCATCTAAACCTAGCAATGTTAAACGTCATTTAATGACATAAATCTTTCAAAAATTATAACACATTATCAAATCAGTCTCAAGATATTAGGATACAAGTGTCAAAATCGTGAGCTGAGCAATTTGAAATATTACAGACTGGTGCCAGTCCTAGAGCTTCTTTTCCAACTGCTTTCCTATACCTATTATGGCAGAATTACTTTGTTCAGAACTTAATACACAAAATTAATTGTGGATATCTCTAGTTGACTTTAGTTTATTCGACTCGGGAGGAAATGACTATTAAAACACACATATACATGTACTTCCGACTTAATCATTGTGATTGGATTATTGACATTGTAAGTTTTGAAAACCACCTGGTTTCTATAACAAATTAACAGATGTGCTACTGCTGCTTTTGATAGTATTGTCTATTAGCTACATAAAGTTTTCTCTTTTACCATGATTTGCACCAAAAAAAGTCACTTACAATTGGTACTTAACCTATTTGTGATAACGAGTGATAAGTCAGTTTAGTGGGGGCTCATAAGGCTTTCAATTGTAAAAAGGAATTTTTATTATGGTTGAAAGAGACTCTATTAAATTCGAAGTTGTTTTACGGTTATTTTCACGCAATAATTGACAAATATGGCCTTAAAAACGGAGTAAAGTTAGCTCATGATCCAATGGCTTCCCAATTTGGGAATATGTTTTGTGCTAACTATATGGAAATCTTTGATATATCGACGGCCCACTCAAATATTTGGCTAGTTACAATCGGGCTTCCGTTTGACTCCTATAATTGTTCTTTAATCAATCCAGTTTCTAGATGGATTGAGAGAAGTTGTCGTTAGGCGCGACCATAAGTTACATCGTAAAAATTTGATTCTTGTGTTTAGTGACTAGTTTCAAAACTCTATGATAGGCCGCCCATGTTTTTCACATCTTCACAATATATAAGCTTGAAATATGTGATAGCCATATATCTCTAATCTGGGGTGAATTATGGGTTCAATTTCTGGATTCCTTGCCAACTTTGAAATGTATTTCTGCATTTCACTAGATCTCCAAATATTTTTATACTTTCAATATTAAGCTTCACAATACGAACGCAAAAGTTTGATGATTGTTATTTTTTTCAAAAATGTACAAAATATAAATTCATCTTGGGGGTTTAAAGTGTAGCTAAGTAGCCTGTAACAATAAAAATATCTTCTTTTACGCAAAGCACCAGCAGTTGGTTTAGTACTAAAAATTAAAAGAATATAAGCCAAGGCCCTACGGAAATCTTTATAGTGAATTGTCTAGCGTTAAACCCAGTCTGAACCGCATATTAATTGCAGGTTGAAGTTGTGATAAATAAACTACACAAGTTTTGCATAAGTAGGCTACACAAGAAAGCTATAAGTGTTATACATTAGAGTGCCAATATTTACATAGATCATGATAAAAGTGTGAAGATTAATTTGAGGAATTTACGAAAGTTTAAGGAAAGGCTAGAGAGTTTACGAAAACTAGTAAAGCGTGGGAATGATATTTTTGTATATTAGCTATTTCTTTACTAGATAATCTGTTTAAGCAAAGAAAAAATATTATGTAAACTAGGATATAAACGAATGAAAAAAAAAAAGAAGTCGTAATAGCAATTGTAGCTAGATTTTTGTTAGGCTAATTGTGCTGCTTTTTCAAGATTTATAAAAAAGCAGTTCTGTTAGCTGGCCAATCAGTTTGGTGATGGTATAAAGCAAAGCCAGATTTTTTAGAAACTAGTGCAGCGTCTTCTTTTTAATATTTTGCGGAGAAGTCTTATATTACCCATAAACTAGGACTACGTTATGTAGACAAGCTCAACCAATAAAATTGTTGTTTCTTATCAAATATTCGTATTTTAAAGAGATGGGATAATCTAATACTCATTTGTCTATATGTCAAGATTTATTGACATCCAAAACTAAGTACTTGCTGAAAATAAAAGGAGAACTAATAACCAATTGCCATTTTGAAAAAGTGAATAATGAGGTATAATGCTGAAAATTGTCTTGTCGTTAGTAGCACAGAGACTAATCAACATGGTAGACAGAGCTAGTTCTGTAGTCTATTGCCACTGCCTTAATTAGCTATAAGTATTGAAGGCTTTTTACATCGGCATCGATGTACTTTCGAGGGTTTTTTGGGCTTTAATGCAAGTAATTCCGATGAACTGGATAGTTTAGAACAAATTAGCAATACTTTCTATAGTGAAAAAATGTATAGTTAGCAATTTATAAAGATAGAACCACCATTTACTGGTCTAATATTCAATTGCACGCAACTTTCCCTGACTTAGCGAAGCAAAATCCAAAAAACAGTTATATCACAGATTGTTAGCACTTTAAGTTTAGGACTCAGTTATATTAACAGCTGCATTTGATTTGATAGTCAGAATGTTGACCCCTGAAGCTCAAAATTTAGCTACAATGGCAACCTAAAGTACCAGGTACTAACAAAGGATTCGACTTGAAGCTAACCCAAACTAACATAGCACGAAGCCGTGTTAAGTATAATGTAAAGTCCAAAATCTTTTTGTAGATAGAGCTAGGGTATTGCACAAATATTCATGATCAACGTATATGCAGGGAACACAAGATTTACATCTCTTCTTGATATTTGCCTGTTTCACAATACACAACCTGTATTATTCAATCCCCGGGGTTCATTGTGAATGGCTATTTATAGAAATATATAGCACCAGGAGAGACCCGTTGAGTGATCTACCTACAAAGCTGAAACAAAACCGAGATTTTCCATGAGAATATGAGATCTAGTAGCAGTTCGATATATACTCATTTTGTTTGAAGAGTGCAGATATGTTTGCCATTTTGACAGTGGTATGTAGAGTGATAGTCTGTACCGTAATTTTAACTCCAACCCTCCTCCCTGTATAGCCCATAAGCTCCTATATAAACAACTTATAGCTGTTTTGTGCAAATGAAAACATTGCAAACTAGCCTAAAATACCTGAGCTAGACAGCGATGGTGTATTGATTGATCTTGAGGGTGGTAATAATGTGCTGTAACTTGCAGTAAGTAGCAAGGATTAAATTTAATTATTACGAAAAATAGATCGTCATTTATTTTCCTCTTTTCGTACTTTGTATACTTTTATGCTTATAATTGCCTTATAATTGGTTAAACTAGCATTTTTTTGGTTGACACGTAACGATATCTCACAAGATAGTCGTTCAACAATAGTCAACCTGCTTTCACCTAATGTCACTTATTATTCCTCTGGTCCAGCAGTAACCTGTTCAATCTATTTTCAACTTGGTAATAGTAGCTCTTGGGACGCAATTCATTGGGTACAAGCATAAGTTATGCTGACACATTGTGCATACTACCGTAATATGTAAACCAAAAGTACCTAATAAATTCAAAAGCGTTTTCCAGCAAACTATTCAGTTTGTAGCTAGCGTAACCCAACGATTATTTGGGTACAGCGATAGGTAGTGCATTACCAATATAGTACCGACTTTGGTTCTGCAGCAAAATTCTTGAGGGAGGACAGAGGTAGAAAATAATGCAACAAGCGCTAGTGGCCAGCCCAGTCTATTCTGAGAAATGGTTCTCCTAAAGCAGGAGGTGAGTTAAGTAATTTTGGTATTTTTTATGTCTAGTGAAAACACCAAGTGTTCAATAACGGCAATATGGGCTCTCAATGGGTTGTAGGAAAAACAAAAGTGGATAAAAAAACACCTAAAATTGATAATGCATTCTCTAGGAACAGATATTCAAACTTTACTAACAACTATATCGGTTATTGTATTTGGGTCTAAACCTCTTCTATTTAGGCTACCTTGTGACAAACTTTAGTAAATAATGAATAACATCAATTACTATCTAATATTCGTTCAAAAAAGATTACATTCAAACTCAAAAACTCGGGTCTATCAAGTTCTGCCCAGGCAAGGAACAAAGTAAATCTGTATGGGACTTAGGTTGTATAATATAATACAATCTCCACAAATTAGCCATATTTGAAGTTACAATCATACAAAACGGTGATAATTATAGACAATTGAGCATGTATGAATCCAATAGCGATTGATCATTTGCTCATAAAAGCATCCTTTCGTGGTAGTCATGCAATATCTACCTCGAATTTCAGACTTTTTTTTTTATTTTTTTCAGATAATATTGTGGTGGACATATTATCTATGTATGGAAATGTCATGACCCACTTATAGAAACTTCAAGCGTTATAATATGATATGTATACAATCCACATCCATGTGTAGACTGTTGGTGATAGATGCTGACCAAAAATAGGGATGGGCGTATGCCGTGTACCATATATTGAAAGAATCCCCAGTTTTCTCCGTAACAAGTTTACCCCATAACGCACTTTGAATATACCATTAATACTGGCATCAAGTGGTTAAGATGATAGCCACATGCACACAACAGCATTCGTAATCCAACAAAACGAGATATAAGGTAAGGTGTTGCAACTGAAGCATTTTACACCAATTTGCAAGTACTCTTTCTAGTATTCATCTCATTAATCTGTTTTTAAATATTTACTTAAGAGAGTTTCAAGCGAGCTTCGTAAGCTCATATATAGCTGTGCTGTACGTACGTCAATTTACTATCTTACCGATAGATTTAGGTCATCCAATAACTTAAGAGTCAATATGCAAAGTGTTCTAAACTCTCCAGTTGTCCGCCAGATTCTGAAACTATCTCCACATGGTTCTGCCTATAAGTTAACCTCTCGTTAAATAGCGTCTTCTTTTCTGTATCCACTAAATATATTGAGCGCCATACAATTATATAGACAAAAGCAGGCGGTAGTAGATGAGCGCATTTTTGTCGGCTTTGGTAAAGCTACTGTTGTGTTCCCCAACACCAACCAGCTCTCATACCATACTCAACACGGCGTGTACTTTGCGTCCATGGCAGTCTTTCGAAACAAAAATATGCAATGATGTCCAATTCAGAAATTATGTCTCTCAGTGCCTGGCTAACATCTACTATCTCAGCTACCTTGTCGGGCTAGCAGAAGTTAGCACGAATGAGGGGTGTTTTTTGACACGACGTTACTGTATTTTTGTGAAAGTCGCATCTACTAAAATGGTTGAGAATGGAGGTTGCATTTGACTGTTCGTGAATAATTGTCAAATACTCCAACTCAGATTAGATATTTGGGCAGTTGCATTCTTTTTCTAGTTACAGATGGTCTATAAATATCACCAACCTTGGCTTTTGTTTACGTCTTCTCTGAAAGAAGCATAATTCCAAACAAACTACGACCCACAAAGGTACAAAACGATATCGTTAAATTGAACTTTTCCGATGATAATAACCCCCATAAATCATAACGGAACTAGAATATATAAACGATTGTGCAAATATTGGATAGTTTAACCGACACAAACTGCAATATGTCCATCAATGTCGCTTGCTAAAAATAGACTTCTGTTGTTGGCACGGTATTGAAATTAAGAAAGGTGGTCGTATGCCTGACATTACAGCGTACGCTCACACCGAAACACTTGAGTTTCCTTCAAGCCACCCAAATGGATTAGCCATATCAAAAATTTATACGCTTATTCAAAAACAAAACTTTGACAGAGGTACCTGACGCACTTATTTTGTCTTCGAAGCAGACTGTAACTATTGAACAGGACGGCCCACATCCCGAAAACCCCACACTTGAAGCAATAGATTATGCAACTCAATGCCAACTTATAACACAAGCTGCCACTAGGTCTTCCAATCAAAACGCTAGACTTCAGGCATTTCTTGAAGATGTAGATAAGCTTGTGCATCAAGTTCATCTCTCGGACAGCTTCTACTGCATTCAGGTGTAATAATTGCGCTTATTTGTGGGTCGGCTTGTGTAGTACTTCAAGAAATCTACTGAATATTACAGCCTTGTATGTCTACAGTTTGTCGAGTTTGGTCGTACAATCAGGCAATAATTGTGTTTTCTGTTACAAAAGTTATCCATGGCTCTTGTTTACATGTAGTCGAACAATAGATTATAGTTATGATTCTTGCGATTTTGAAACTTGTCTCCTGAAATGTTACAAATTCATGTAATGCAGACAGCCCATCTCATCTGGTTAACTATCACCATAAGGCTGAGGAGATCTTACAAATATGCTCAGTTTTGTTAGCCTGAGCAATAGAACTTGATTCCAACTGTTGCTACATGTCATGGGTCAGCCTCGCTTCCAATGACAAGTGTTACCCACAAGTACACAACTCAAGGTAACACTGGCTGAGGACCATAGAAGACCTCGACGAGTATGATTCCAAAGAAAGCCATGAAATCAGGGTAACTGTGGAAAACAACAAAGTAATATAAAAGGGAGAATTTTCATTGTATGACTCGAGTAGACTTGGAAACTTCAAGTTCAACATCGAGATCATCTTCAACCCCCGATTAGTTAAATCGATTTATATTACCTTCTTATAATGATAACTACATTTATCTAATTGAGGTTCCAATCCAAGGGTTTAATATCGAACTTCCTACTTGATCAAAAGTAAGTATAGTGACCCAGGACACTACATACTACTTATTTTAAAGCTTTAGGCTCTATGCTCTGAGAAATAGCCTTTGTGCTTTATGTCAAAAACTATATCACATGACTAATCGTCCAGTCTACAATTTTGATTATCCATCATGGTTACAAGTTTTGATTTCTTCACGTTCAGAATCCTCTGGTGATATCAATATTACACCAGTTTCCACTTGTATTACAGTGACTACACCATACAAGCCTATGGTGTTTTTACCAACCCTCATCTTTTTGTAGTCAATGGCAGCTGATAAACCCTTCAAGTTTGACACTACAACGGCACCGTTCGTGCCTGCTCAGCAACCGGCATCTTCGTCTTCATCCAAGCCGAGAAGGTCCGGTAAGCGTGTACGTCAGAAACAGCCACCACCACCGGCTTCCGCTGCTGTGCCGGAACGGAAGTCAGCTTTGGACTTTATTGACGATAAAGAACTGGTATCAAAGTCGAAAAAGGGCAAAGTGCTGTTGAACCATCTTTTGGATTCCTCCGAACCTTCGCAACCACAGCAATCTAGGCCCAGATCCAACGGTGGCGGCGGGAAAAAAAGTTGGAACCAAAGAAAAATACCTGCCGAAGAATCTTATGCTCCAACCGACAAACTCACTTATATTAATACTACTTGCAGGTTTGTTCTGGATCCAAATTTTAGAACCGAGTATAATGCATTGCTTTTAGATCCTGATGTCAAAGTGCCAATGGTGCATGTTCTTCGTGTTATTGCACGACCTCAGGCGTGTCCAATATGTTTGGAAGATATTCCCAAAGCTCCACGAATGCTTAATTGTGGCCACATTCTTTGTTTGCCCTGTCTCCTTCGATACGCGGATTCATATTCACATGACACTACCGAGCTCAGTAGACTCAAACTTGAATGCCCTTTATGCGCAGAGATCTTCAAAATGGCACATGTAAAGCCAGTTTCTCTGATGCAATTTGACGAAAGATTTGAAGTTCCCAAAGAAAACCAAGATATTGTCATGAATTTGATGTTTAGACCAGTCGGCTCGAGTATAGCTGTGCCGTTGAGTAGAATGGGCGATGAAATAAACATGCAGGAATTTGAGAGTATTCCCGAGATTGATGAGTCAAACCCCATTGCTGCATATTCTCGACTTTTGATTGCTAAGAAGGAATATCTTCAAAAAGAATACGAAAATGAGCTAGCACAGCTTAAAACTCAACTAAATGAGGAGCAGTTGCTATACCAGGATAAATCAATGAGCAAATTCAGCGCTAGTGCTATATCTCAGGTTGAGTCTGCAATCCAGGACCTTCCGAACTACTCCTCCGAAACTACCGTTAAACCACCTTCTTTACGGTCACTCGACAGCTTTACCGATGATTCAGCTTATTACTTTTATCAAACGAGCTTTAGTTCTGAGACCAAGTATTTTCTTTCTCCCTTGGACGTACGCATAATAAAAGCCGAGTTTGGTGGTCAGTACAGTCATCTTCCCACTTCTCTCGTCGTTCATGTTGATTCGATTCACCATGGTACATATTGCGGGCCAGCACTCCGCAAACGCCTGAAATACACGACACACCTTCCCATAGCTACATCAGTCGCGTTCCTTGATGGTTTGTGGACTGCAAAGTCAATTTCCAAACCAACTTTAGCCCAGTTTGCTTCAGATTTGGCTCGGCGGAAAAAGCAAAAATCTGACCGCGTGCGCGAAGAAAACAAACAGGCTCAACGGATACAAGAACAGGAAAAACAAAACTTACGGTCGATCTTGCTTGAGGATTCCGGGTATGATATGTTTGCAGGTGACAATGCAGCAGAAGAAAAAATAAAGGAGGAGTTTAGAAAAAGTATGATGGAAGCACCTGCATTAGGAAGCTCAAGCAAACCACCCGCTCAAGTGAAAACGGTTGGAACAGTGTGGGGAACTAGAATTCCAGAAGCGGAAAGAGTGGAGAATTCAAGTAATAATGATGACTGGCTTGATTTTGAGCAGCTGGTTGTCACGAAAAAAGGCAGACGCAGAAAACGATGATACTTCAAGAGAATTGTATAATCTTCGGGCAGAAATAACGCCGTCTAGCCTAGCTATATCAGAAATGTAGTTTAGATGGCTTTTACGAGCTTCACCAAATACGTTGGGTCTAAGAAAGGCACAAGGCAGAGGCACACTCTTGATAACGAAAACATATTACGGCACCAAACATTATTTTACTATTGCAATCGAGGAGTCAATGTAGAAAAGTTATAAAAGAGCTGGAAAGTTTTACATTTACCAAAATCTTTAGGGATTCATCAACATTTATTTTTCAGTCATATACAATACATCATTTTTTTCATATATTCATAAGAATTTTCAATCAAAACTTTTGTAAAGCTCCTTCTAGCAAAGAAAGAACTCCGAGAGCACCAGGATCAGGGATACCACCATCCTTTTCGTACTCATCTTTATTGACGTAGGAGGCTCTACCGAAGTTAGCTTCCTGAGTCTTTGTGTTTTCACAACCTTCTTTAGCAGCTTCGACTGATTTTTTAAAGTCCTTAGTGACTTTTAGTGTCTCAACAAAAGGTGCCAAAGTGTCAATGAGTGTACGGTCACCTGGTCTGGCGTTGGTGTATTTGTAGAGAGATTCAAGGGCAAGAGGCAACGTCTCAGCCAGAGTAGAAACGTCCAGCTTGGTGGAGCTTGAGGCCTTGAGGTGAATGGCCAAAGCGTTCAGGAAAATTGAATACAAACCACCGGATGTACCGCCCATTGAGTCCTCGACAGATTCACTCAAGTCGGCCAAGAAGTCAACTGCATTATCAAATCTGTACCCGTCAAAGGCCTTTTCTATAGCAGTCGCACCGGCAACAAGAGTCTCACCACAGTCACCGTCACCAGCAATGGTGTCAAATTTGGTGATTTCAGGCTCGTGCTTTTTGACGTTTTCAAGAGCAGAGAATAGAAGTTCGCGCACCACAGATTTGTCAATTGAAAGAGAGGAGTTGGATGAAGTTTTGGTGTCGGCCTCATCATCGTGGCTGTTGAGCTTGAAGTCATTTGCAGCTTGCTTTGCAGAACTGGAAAGTCTGGCAGCAGACCAAGCGACGGAGTCAGTGGGTGCATCAAGCAGATCCAAAACGTCCTGGTTGGATTGTTTGGAGGCTCCAGATATGTTCAACAATGTTATACTGAATCCGCTACCGTTGAGAGCAGTGGTAAGGGTTCCAGAGATGATTCTGACAGGCTTGATTCCATATTCAGAACTCAATTGATCTAGAACAACGTTGGTAATATATGAAAGCTCAAGGTTGGACATTCCACCCAAATTATTTAGAAGAAGAACAACCTTATCATCTTTGTTGAACTTGACAAAAGCTCTATCTTCATCTTTCTCATCTAACAAATAAGGCAACAGTTCTTTGACCAATGTGGAAACATCGGGAATAGGACTAACCTTCTTGACACCAGGCTCGTTGTGGATACCCATACCAATTTCAATTTGTTCAGCATTCAAGTTTGTTTCGAACTTTCTTCCAGGGACGTTACAGTGATCCAATGAGGTAGCAATAGTAACCAGGTTATCGTTAACACTCTTAGCAACTGTGGCAACATCTTTCAAAGGCAAGCCAGACTCAGCAGCAGCACCAGAGATTTTGTGAACCAGAACGACACCAGCCAGTCCTCTTCTGCCGACCTTTCCTCCCTTCTTCTTTCCGACAGAGACATCATCGCCCACAATGACAAGCTCAACGTTAGAGTTAACTTGCTTGAACTTTTCAGCAGCCAAACCAAAGTGAATGACATCCCCTGTGTAGTTTTTGACAATGACAAGAGTTCCACTCTTGTTGTCAATGGCTTTCAGTCCACTGTAGATTTGTTTTGTTGAAGGAGAGGCGAAAATGTTTCCACTGACAGCGGCAGATAGCATACCTTTACCAACGAAGCCAGCGTGGGTAGGTTCATGACCAGAGCCACCACCAGAAAGAAGAGTAACTTTGTCGCCTGTTGGTTTCAAGTAAACCACACGTTCGTTCTCAATTAAAGTCAAATCAGGGTTTGATCTTACTAGAGTTTTCAAAGCTGGCAACACGATATCACCGGAGATGGGGAATTGCTTGGAGGACATTTTGAAGTTTGAGTTATTTGTTTGATTTCGATGCAGAAAGAAAGAAAGAGCGAAAAAAATGAACAAAAAAGAGGCAAATTCTTTTCAATTTATGGCGTGGAGGAAAAAAAAAACTTGGTGCAACTGAGAAGAAAGAAATTCCGTTAATTAATCCCGATTCCCCCACACAAATAACCTTTAACGTGCACGCCAAAATTCTTGACATTTAACGTAAAGTTTATTGACTTTTTCGTGGACGTTAACCTCTTGTTCATAACCGTTTTTTTTGTTTTTATTTTTGAGATTATCAGATCTGATAAAAGCTCGGTTTTGAAAATTTATTGTAACTTGCATTTTCGGCGATAGCTGCTCTACAACTTGATTTCAATCGCAGCACAATAATGACTCCGGATATTGAAGTTATGATGGCGATAACTCTCCCCCTCAATTCAAAGTGCTAAGACATCTTTCGGATAAAATCATGACAGAAAGGGAAATTCGTATTGAGTGTGTGCGTCGTCAACCGGATTAATTTATGATTATAGAGGTTGAGTTATATGTCCAACCTGTGCTTTTGGAGCTCATGTTTGAATTTCATTGGTCTTTCTCTGGGGTAATAAGTTAACGTAGGTAATAGAGCACGATTATAACGTTTGACATGATCACCTGCCATAGGTGTTTGTTATTGGTTTAAAGTGTAACAGCTATGTTATATCCAACATGTATTATAATTAATAAAGTGGATTGTCACTTTTTTATGCTACAGCACGGAGTGCAGCTGAATTACACAGCACGCAGTAACAACTAAACTTAACCAGGTCTCAAAGAGATCAACCGCATTTCGTTTATGCTCTAAACTATCCTAGTAACACCATTACTTCAACAGCAATAGAATATATCATTTTTCATTTAATATAACTTTAGAAATAAAACAGGGAAAACATTCTTTTCTTCTTGATACAAGTTGTTCACTTTATTCAAAACTCATTTTTTTGCATTAAAATCAAAAGTTTTCACCCAACAACTATTGCAACATGACTTCTGTAAGCTCGCTACCAGCCCGGCCTGGACAACCTCAACGTGGACAAGAAAATGAACCCCAGAATATGCCCCGGTGGGCCATGAACTATAGGAAAGAGAATAATCTGCCACCGATTCGTATCATTAGTGAAAACGCCCCAAATCACCGAAGCAATGGAGGAAACAGCAATTACGGTAGCAACGGACAGAGAAATAATAATGGAAACGGCAATACAAATGGGAATGGTTACAACAACAACAACAGAAATAGAACCCCAAATAGGAATCCGTCAGGACGACCTGTTGATACGTTTCCGTACAATTTGCTTGACGCGAATGGAATCAGACGAGATTCAATAACGCTGGGGGTAACAGAATGGCTGCAAAAAACGCTAAATACTATTTCAGAAGATGATCTAGGATATATTGAAATCGAAATGAAGCTTGGAAATATCATTGATCGGAACACTAATAAACGAGTAGTCACGCCCATTTTGACCGAGGCAATCTACAACCCTCGACCTGAAGACAACTTCAAGTCAAGTATTGATAATGCACTTTTCAAGAAAGTTGATGGGTTTCTTAAACAAGTTACTGAAAAGAACTCGCATTTATTAGACGACGATCGGGAGTTACGGTCGTTCCCACTTGTACAAACGGCTGATTTGGTGTACACAGACGGTCAAAGAAATGTGCGTATCACACTTGACACCAGCAACATTCCAATCGCAGCTATAGAAAAAAAGCGTATCGACAATCTCGAGATATTTTCACCAGCAGATTGTGTGGATATCCGAATCTCGGTGAACATTGAATTGCCGGCCGACAATCTCTTGGACGAGATTCAGAATTCTGGAATGTGGAAGTTGGTTAATCAGCGCAACAAGGCGAGACTAACATACCAGAACCCGTACATGAAATTTGATCTAACGTCGGTTGGAGGGGAGAGGGAAAACACGTACGAAGTGGAGCTGGAAATGAATTCGTTACCGCTTGTGGATTATTACATGGCAGACAAGGAAGAGAAGAATGATCCGCCTCGCTTAGAACTGTTGATGAGGTACGCTCTTGACAATGTAAGACAGGTGATGAGGGTTATTAGTCGTGAGTAAATTATTAGAATTGTTAAGGTAGTTTGTATGCATTTTCAACACTTTGTACATTCTCCAAACTTGCTGCCAGTCTTCAGCAGACTGTAACATGTGCTTAATGATTTTACTTTATTTCATTGCAACTTAGCATATTTATATTCATAGTTACATATTGTATTCACACATCAATTTAAAATCTATACAATAACTGGTCAATGCCTTTCAATTAGGAAAACTGAGGTTGCTCTGTTTTCTATCATAGCTTGTCTTTGTTCAACTCAAACTATACATTATGTTTAATGTATTCACTATCCAGTGTGTGTATAAATTTCTTCGCTATGTTGTTTGAAGTTGATAGCTACTACACATGTTGAACCCTTACCCGAACAGCCAAAGTGTAGATTATTTTCACAAAATATCAAGTTTGGAATTAAACATTCTTAGGGTTTACCAGCAGAAAGTACAATATGGATCAATCACTAGACGAAATTATTCAAAGTCGAGTAAGTATATCAAAGTTCTACGGGAAAGACCCGTCTGTTGTTTTTCATTGATATTCTCAGCTGACCTTTATTTCTATTATTGTTTTTGTTGTAGAGATTTGACGACCGACCTAGAAGCTCGAGACCGCGAAGAGGTGGAAGGGTTGGAAAAGTATGATAATTTTTTTGTTTTTTGCAGTAACTGTTGAAGGTGCTTGTTGCGTGGAGGACGTTGGTTGACAGATTAATCAAGGATTCAAGAAGGGGAGATCGCAGACCTCGCGAACATGATAGGTGAGTGGAGTCACATTTTCTTTAGGCTCAATATTTTGATACAGATCTCTAACTTGCAACCTCAAAAACTCAACAGATTCAGAAATGTTAGATTATCAACTATGATTCGAATTTCCGATCTCCATTATGACTTGACCGAAGATGATATAAGAGTAAGTTATTTCTCACAAATACACGAAATTAAACGCCCTTCAAAATCAGCAAAAAAACAAAAAATACTAACACAAACATTTCAGGATCTGCTTGAAAAAGTAGGACCATTGCGACGGGTCCGTCTTGAATACGATCTTGCCGGTCGTTCGGAAGGAGTTGCAATTGCCAACTTTGAGACCCCAGAAGATGCAAATGCAGCAGTTATGCGGTTCGACGGGAAACAAGCGGCAGGGCTACCGATCAGTGTTCAAATCTACCATCCTCCCGGTAGACAGCCCCATGGTCATGGTGAAGATTTGCAAAGTCGACTAAGTGTCAGACGGGGCAGCGGGGAACCACGTGGTCGCGGAGGACCACCACGCGGTCGCGGTCGCGGCGATCGTGAACGTGAACGTCGCGAACTTCCTAGAAAGAAAACAGTTGAGGAACTGGACGATGAATTGAGTAGGTACATGAACGGTGATAAGAAAGAGGAGGCACAACAGCAGGAGCAAGGCGAACAAGTACAACAACAAGATAGAGAAACGAATGGTGAAAAGGAACCTGCGGGATTTGTGAACCGAGATGATGTTGTCATGGATTAAAAAAGCTTGTATACACTTTGAATTTGGACTGAACCTGAAAATTTAATCAAAATTACAATTGACGAAAAAGGTATTTGATGGAAACATATAAGTGAAAACTTACTTGTTTTATTTCATGTATGAAACCAATATTAAACGATAATGGATTACTTATTGACTTGTCAACGTAAAAATAATATAAAGTACTGAGATTTGAGGAATTATTACATTGATTTACTGGCGATAAATATTGGAACTAGTTACTTGAATATTCTCATAACCAACATGGTGCAGATGTATGCGTTTGGTATTTTTGTCAGTTCCAGCTCAAATGTTAGTATCCAACTTGATAACGCAAAAATCTGTATGAAGAGTTAGAGTGAGTTCCTTTATTATAATATTGGCCAGGAACAGTGCAACAATTTACCAAGCTTATGGTTAGCCTTGAACGCCCAAAGATATATAAAACAAGTATCTAGAAGAAATTCAGTAGAATCGACAGAACCCCGTCCAATTGAATAGATTTACAGATATTAAATGGAAAGCCTCCATGTGCAAAGTTAAAAATCCAAATATTATGTGAGAGCTTGAAAGGTATCCATCCTGTACAATATATAATGCGAAGTTGGATTCTATAATAGGCTGCAAATAAAGTCAAATGTAATGTCTCTCATATATGGTGATGCTAACAGCTAACCAGAGTCAAATGATGTGGAATAAAATATATTATAGATAATATTTAATACAAACCATAATAATAATATAATGGTGTAGGTGTCTGAAGTTAAGTTGATTACTGGTCTGCCAGCCTCTGGCTACATGATTGGTCTCTTTTTGCTTCACGAAATGCTGTAGGTGCATTACGTTCCTTTTCTACTCAATCTTTAATCTACCGTACAGTACAACCAGCAACGCCTTACCAAAGGTTGTTTCTTCTAGACGATCCGAAGAAACCTCAATGCAAGTTGTTTTCAAAAAGTTGAAAGGCCATAAAGTTTATTATAAGCATACAAGTGCACAATACGTACTATACAGTGATAGATAAAATAGATTTTGGCTACAGCGTGAAACGAAAGTAAGCAACGCCAGAATTATTATGAAGCAGCCAGGACAAATTCTAACTTTGATTGTTGACATTATATTTGTTCGCGTTTTCTCATGATCAATGGGAAAGAAATTCGGATGGTGTTGGCCGTGGTTACCTTCTCTTACGCGTTACGCGTTCTGATTATATTATAGAGGGGTACTGTATATGATATTATAGTTGTTTAAAGATTGGTCACAAATTACGATAGAGATGCTGGAAAGACTGCTGGGACGCTTGAAGCAAGGGAGATACAGATTTTGTAGATGGGGTATACTGCTTAAAAATTGTGTGATGTTATGCCATGGTGATTCTAAAAAAAATTTTTTTTTTCAACTCAAAACACCAAATCCGACTTCAACAAGAAGCCTTCGTGAATTCAACATTGGAAGCGTTTAAAGCTACTTCAGCCTAACGGAATCGTATATTCCCGCACAAACCCGTATATATCTGTATGTAAAAAATATAGGGCCATTGGTCTATTCCATTCTCGCTTGTGACGTAGAGACAATATGGCAAAGCACCTGGATTTCCCGTCCACATAGCCGTAAATAAGCCAACAATTTGGTTCCTCGCTTGAGTTAGTAATAAAATATAAATAAAATGTCGTTGTCAGGAACGGAACACATTGCACGGAAAGGATGGTGGCTAGTACCAAAAGGGTCGAGTGCTGAAACAACCTGGCATAATGCCATCTACGGTCGTAGCCTAAACATTGCTACTGTTACTGCTACCCTATAGACGTGTGTTAAGGTGTGTTCCTTCTTAGTAGGCAGTTGTGGGTATCCATTACATTAGGTTGTCAATATGATGGGGTTTATCATTGCAAACGGTATGATAAAATAGAAATGAAGAGAGCAGTAAAACAGTTGTGTTTCTTTGAATAAGATTGTTCTGCTCATGTGTGGGAAAAGGTTAAACGGACTTGATTTTTAAGTTGTGTGACATAAACCTTGACTAAAGAGGTGTAGTCGAATTTTAGTTGAGAATGAAAAGTGATTGAAAAAGGGAATCGAAGGTATTAGTTAGTTTATTAAAAGATGCCATTTTCATAGGCAATTCGCTTTTAGTACAATAAGGATTATTAAGAAGTATACATGGTTGAAAGAGATAATGTTGAAGCTATCAAGGTCCAAGGAGCACACAAACCTGTTAACATATGACTTGTGCAAACACACATACTACATCACCTTAAGTAGATCTGAGCATATCTTCCATCTTCTATCCAAAAATAAAAATACCCAAATAAAAGCAAAAACACAAGGAAATCGAACCGGTTACAAAGTTCTTTGTTTAATTAGACGAACAAAAGACCCGAGATTTTTAGTTTACATACTGTGCAAGGTCCTGATACTTGTGTACTTTGGGTGATACATAAGATGCGGATTGCAAATCTTGTTGTTTGATGGATATCATCATATTATCAGGAATGAGAAAAACTAGGGGATTGAGAATATAAATCTTGAGATATTCTGAATGATCATGATAGGGATTTGTCGTTTAAACAGTTTGTATTCTCTACCCTATCCGGTTTCCACTATTTTGTTAACCGAAATTGTACAGTACGTATCCCATTTTCACGATAGAGTTCAAAACATGAGCAGAGATGAGATGATGATCATGTTGATTAAAAGATTTTCCTAATTCTTTTGTTTGATAGTAGTAAAACAAGCAAACAACACTTCCCTCATCGTTTATCTCATCTTTCTTTTTGTCTTTACAAAAGCCAAACAAACAAACAAAAACGGTCAAAGATTTTGTTTCCAACATATGCTAGTAGTAGTCAGTTAGTCTGGTAAAATATCTGTGCGTAAATCTTTTTGTTCAAAACACAATGTACTGCATATATGGCGGAAAGGAAAAAGAAAGAGAAACAAAATTGGGTGTGAATGCAGGAACCGAAAGACACAAAAAGTCTGGTGAATCTTTTTGTTTGTCTATTCTGCCTTGCACTTTGGAACATCTAATCAAGCTTGATGAGGTAAATAGTACTGGACTATACTGGCAGGTTGATCACAAAAATCAACGATTCCATCATTTTCAGTGCTAAGTTCTTATCAAATGAATATGGAGCAAAATTACTACAAACCGAAAAAATTCATATGCACAAGACTTTTGAGAGAAAAAAATTCGCACACACTATATTCACCCCATAAATTTGACAACACCTATAATCTTCAAAACCCCTTCTCATACCAGCTACATCTGGTCTGGTTCCACAAGTTGTTCACACTATCACTAGCCTCCTTGTCAACAACGCTTTTAATTCTTGTTTATATATTGGATAGATATTTCTGTTAATTTTGTTGTTTTTTGTTCTTGCTGACAACGCCTTTGGCCAAATCAGGAACCAGGAACCGTACCTTTTTGTTTTTTGTTTTTGTCCCACCAACCAAGCATTAAGTTAAATGCCCCAAAAAAAAAATTCCCCAAATCCCAATCCAAATCCAAATCTAAAAAAAGATCACACTTGTCAAATATGCTTCAGTCCAGACTAAAGTTTGCTACTTCTACCATCACTCGGACGCGTATGTATGTATGCGGGTGGACGTGGCACACATTGTGAAGATGAAAAAAAACCGTTGTTTGGTGTTGGACTGGGTGAAACGTACTGTACCCACTTTTGTGCCACTATGGGCATGGCCGTGTGTAAAGGAATAATAAAAAAAAATGGGTAAGACCACTTGAGAAATGAAAACATATAGCTAAATGCAACACAAACTTCCTGACAATAGCCGACTTCATATCGCAGTCACAATCAGAGTTCTTTACCAGCATCCGGGATCTGGGTGTACATTTTTGCTACCCTTTCTTAGGAAGGCCTTATTTTTATTTTCTTGTATGTTTGTGTCAACTTGTGATTTGGACCGGAGAAAGTAATATGTAATTCAAATAATATTGAAAAAGTGATAGAAAAAAATAAAGGTTCTTTTTTTTTCATCTTTCGGTGATGATGTGTGTTTGGGTAGGAGTCAGGTTGGATTGGGTTAACGGAAAGGAGTGTGCGCAATCTAGAGTGCATGCTGCTTGGTGGAGTCTGAGGTGGCCGGTGGTTGGGTGGTGGTGGTGGTGGTGGAAACGTATGTGTAAATACAGATCTATGATTTGATTCTGATAAAGATGGTATCGCTTCTTGGTTTATGTGTTGACACGATACCTCGGTGGAGACATGAAAGCACAGTGATCCAGTGTGCCAGTGAAAGGGCAATACAGAAACTTTTATTATACAGCTTTGAAGATTTCAAGACTTTATTCTTCGAGCCTATTCTGAAATTACTTTATGCACTCCTTGACTCGTCTTTCTACCTCATCGTTTAGTTTCTTTTACGTACTTCAATTCATTGGTTCTTTTTCTCTTCTCATATCAATTCGCGGGAATTTGTACTTCTCCCAAAACCATCATTCTGATATCATACCATCATCCACCATATAGTTGGATTCCAAGAAATTTTGTTGTTACTTACCGTATTGACCAGCAATTCTACAGTAATAAACTCTCAAAATGAACAGGTGATTTTGTTAATGTGAACAAGAAAGCCTGAATACTCTTCTATTCGGACTACATACCAACCGCCACACGGGACACTGTATCACGGGTACACGCGCTTCTTCACTACAAAGAAAATAAAAGAAAAAACAAAAAAAGTTGTTGGTCATAAAAATTCTGTCGACTCCACCGGATGGTTCAGCAGCATAAAAGCGGACTAGTCGGTAAACTATCTAGTTAACTAGATTTATCAAGCGCATATTTTTTCATGTCTTTTATATGTGGATTCTTTGGACGTAAATATTATTACAGCTACATTTCATCATTATTACTTGTTATGCTTTTTTTTTGTATTTGGACCAATCATAAACGATTATAATTGAGTCTATGGGTTCCCTATTAACACTACTTCTTGAATTTCGTACACAAAATCTGCCTCATTATATACTTACAAATTATGGTATGCAGAAGGAGAATAAAAAGGAAGCGTATTAAATTTTGTGAATTATATTGCTTTTGTATAGGCTTTTATGGATTTAAGCTAAAAGTTTTCTGGTACGACCCTAGTGTCTCTAGCTAATTAAGCCTATTAGAATTTGCCATTTTTTGCAAGTACAAGAATGATGGTTGAATTAGCCGACTTTTAGCTGTCAGCAAATGTTAGAAATGACCATGCACTGTCAACATCTCTTACAGACCAAGATTTTGTAGCAGCAGAATGTATAGAACGACGCAAATAATACAAATACTGAAATGTTGAAAATATGCATGGAGCTATGTAAAGATTTTTCTTTCAGTATTCTGTCGCTGGAAAATATACCCACTGAGAGTTTTTTCTATAAACTGGTCAATAGTAAATATACGCTCACTTTCGTATTCTTTATAGTCATTTTGTCGGAATGTTTATTTTTTCTGAAAATTGTCCAGACGCAAAAGTGTGTGTACACATACTTATTCTTCTAGATCCAAATGTACAGCAAATCCTGCGCTAAAGCCATTATACAACATAGGGTATACCGGCCTTTCATCTTTGTTCAAAATTAGTATGATATGTAAATCGATGGTGTTTTGTAAATTTGCTTTATCAACTCTGAGCATTGCTCGGTACCAATGTAAAATGTAACCTTGTCGCAAAAGAATGGTAAAGAGAAAAAGTCTGTTCTTGAAAAAAATTGTATAATCACATTAGTGAACTCTAGCTACAATATATACACCCATACTAGTCTAACAATGCTGAAACGTCATATCAGTAGCTGGCTTAACAAGCTCTTCTTCTATTGACTGTAGATGTGTTTATCATTATCACTTTTACCACTACAATAATCGGATCAATATCTCGCACCTGCACCTTCAACATTCTTACCGAAAAAATATTAGCAGACCTTAAATAATAAAATAATACACAACAATAATAACAGTAATAATATTTTATCCCAACCAATCAGTCATTATTATTCCTTATTCTTTATTTTTTTCTGACACCATATATCCCACTTCCCTAACCTCTCTCTAAACTTCTCTCGATGATTGGAAAAAAATAAATCAAATATACAACATTTGACAACATTTGCTTTAAAATAAATAAATTATATATGATACGCGTAGTATATATTGTACAGTGTGATAAACAGTGAAGTGGTAGGTGGGAAAAACATGATACAAGAGAACAAACACCAAAGCCAGCGAGACAGAGAAAGAGAAACAATTGAAAGACCAAAGATAATCGAAATGATGAGCCAAAATAATAATCAATGAGCTTTTTTTCTTCCTGTTGGAAAATCAATCAAACGTTACTTCTTTTTAGTTTCCTGGGGGAGAGGGAGGTAATGGACCAGCCAATGGAGGAAGTTGATAGTTCACTTGAGGATGTCCTTCATGATAAAATGTACCATAAACCGGGCGCTGATTATTTCCGTCCATAACTACCGATCGTGGTTGCCCATCAGCTCCTAGCATCATACCCGGTGGGACCGCCTTATGCTCATAAAATATCGCTAAGCCTTGACCTTGCGGTGACATGTTATAGTACTGTTGTTGGGGTTGTGGTTGAGGTTGTTGCGGGTGGTGATGAGGATGTGGATGCTGCATCAGCGCCGGTTGCGATGACTGTGTCAGTGGTGGAGGCGGAGGTGGAGGTGCCCCTTGGTAGTACTGTTGCTTATAGCTTTCCGCCACAGTTGGTGAAGTAACTGGAGATGCAGTTCCATTACTAGAGCTACTCAAGAGTGGTGGAGGGGGCAGAGGTTTACCACCGTCGTGCGGTTGTAGCGGAGCGTACATTTGCTGTGGTTGGTGCTGCTGCTGTTGCTGCTGATGCTGATTGTAGTAATAGATCGAGGACATGTCCGGGGGGAAGAAAGGGTAGGGGTTTTGGATGATGCGTTTTGGAACCCGAGAGACGGCTGCGCACTTCCCCGTCATTTCGAACTTTGTTCTGCACCGCGAGTAGTGACGCTTGAGAATGTCGGAGCGGCAGAAGGTGTCTTGACAGATGGTGCAAACGTGGGGGCGGTTGCCTGTGTGCTTCATGTAGTGTCGTTTTAGATGCTTGAAGTGGAGGTAGGAACGCGGGCATTCTTTGCATTGGTATTTGCCTTCTTCGTTTTTGTAGGAGTCCATGAACTCTTGTGATGGTCCTGAGCGGGAAGATCTGAGCTGGTGAGGGATGTAGTTGTTGTTCATTATGGTGATGATGCTTTATTGAAAATGGCGGAGTGGAAGTTGTATTCACTATAGTAGTCGGTCACAGTTAATGAGAAGATTGAGTTGCAAAAGTTTTGACGTTGTTGAAAGTGAAAAGGTCGGTGAGACTTGTGGTGTAACGATGATCTTTTCTCTAATAAATTGAGCGTTCGTTTTGATTATTCAAATAGTTTAATGAGCCAGAGTGAGCTAGACTGAACTGAGTTGAATAAACCGTACTAAGTTGAGTTGAATTAAATTGAGTTGGAGTTGGATATGATTGTGGCAGGTTAAAATGTTCAAACTGACAAGGATATTGATCCTACTATTGTATACGATATATATACTCTGTGCTTAAAAAAACAACCCCGGGGAAAACCAAAATATGAATGAATAGCAGTAAAAGTAAACTAAGCCCCAGCTAAGTCGATAAGAAAGAGAGGGAAAGTCGAAAATAAAAATAAAAAAGAAGCAAAAAAAAACAGTCCAGAAGGATAGTAAAATAAAGATAAATGAATAAAAAGGAGGATGCCTAAATTATTATATATATTTATTTACGCTTAATTATTTATTCATATTTTATTCGAATGATTTTTTTTCTTTTCTAAGTTTCCAGAGTAAAATAATATTATTTGAAAATGGAAAAGAAAATAAAAGAGAAAAGAGAGATGAAGAATAAAAATAAAAAAAAGTTCTGAAGGAAATTTTATTTTATTTTTTTTCAAAAGTTAAAGATGGAAAAAAAAGAAAAGATAGAATAAAAAAACAACTGTCAGTTAACTCTTTTTAACCTTGAGTTTCTGAGTGCGCTTCTCTATTTAACAAACCATCTCCATGTAGTGCTTCTAGCTTGTATCTCTCCTACCTCTCGTTTATTTGTTAGCAAGACATGTTTTTATTTCATTTAGATAACTTTTAAGACTTTTTACACTGAGCAAGTTCACCGAAGATTAAAAAAAAAATCAAAAACAGAAAAACTTCTTTTCTTTTTTTGGACTTTTACACCCTAACCCCAACCATAACCTCCACAACATTTTCACTGTGAGCCCAAAGATCCTTGACGTGAAGCGAGAAAAAGAAATTTTGATCTTTTTTTAACTCAACATAACAACAACACTGCAACTGTTATGAAGAACACCACAGACATTTAGAAAGAGTCTCAAAGTTGACAAGAAAGAAAAAAAGAAATTCCTTTCTTGAGGTACACAATATGAGAAAAAAAAGAAAAAATAGAAAAAATGCTGATCTGATATGTTGTGTATTTGGGAACTCTAAATCAGGAGTAAAGTTAGTCAGTCAAGTCGATAGAACTATTAACAACAAATTTATTTATTTTCTCATAAAAAATGTCTGCGGGAGACAGAGTCTTTTTGATAAACCCAGTAACTAGAGGTTTATATCGAACTTATACCATAGCAGTATCTATTTTTGAATCACTTTGACATACAAAGTGCCCATACCTTTCCATATCATACCGAAGTCTATACATATGTATTCTCCAGTTGATATTTTATATAGATAGATCCCAACGAAATAAATCACATCCGATGAGC
Source organism: Geotrichum australiense (assembly GCA_030563945.1). Taxonomy (NCBI): domain Eukaryota; kingdom Fungi; phylum Ascomycota; class Dipodascomycetes; order Dipodascales; family Dipodascaceae; genus Geotrichum; species Geotrichum australiense. Next base: position 71,053 of record JAJMKR010000034.1, on the reverse strand, counting down.
TTAGGTCGGTCCTCATCCAAATACAAGATCTAACATCGTGAGATAGCTATGGTTATATCATGTGATAGATCGTGACCGTAAACACAGGCACTTTTGGGTTTATTGAGCTGGATTTGAGTTTTTGCGAGAGGTCTCACAAACTTGTAAGTTTTTCTTCTAGTTAAATTTATATCGTATCCTTGGATTTTGTTCTGCTACTTTACTTTGGTTTTCATGAAAAACTCTTGTTGGATGTAGATTCTAAGTAACTGTGATTAGAAAAAGTCAAAAGTTATGAGCATAGAAGTTGATAGAAGTAGGTAGATTTCAGGATTCAACCTATGTGGCATCCGACACGAATAGCATGCTAAACCTTCTGCTTCTGCTAAATCTTTACCTCTTTTCAGGCTAGTATCATTGTAAATTCTATACGGCCCAATGTTATGTTGCTGACTCAACTTATTAGGGGGGTTATTTTTAATAAAGAAGACTTATTACCTTCTACTTACAGTTTGTTACTTCTTTTATCACCGCCAATTAAGCTCACCACCACGGGTGGTTAACAAATTGTTAACCATCATCTATCTCGCCTTCTTCCTTTGGTCGTGGAACGAGACATACAAGGTTTCAAACCTTAGTTGCGGGACACACTCCTAGAAAGTACAAATGAGTAAACTTTAACTCAAAAAGCTATGAGTACACACACAAAACTCACTCGCGAATAGCTAAATCTGCAAGCAATCAGCTTGTAAGTCAAGTGTAGTTTTTAAAGTCAATTGGTGCAGTTACTATCCAGTATTTACCCGTAGGTTACTGGTACTTTTTCTGAGTTAAAAGTGTGTCTATGAACCGATAAACGAATGAAATGCCATGATGAGCATGAAGAGATAAATTGCATAGGTTGAGGACATGAGTTCGATAGCTGGGTGTTGTTGTAGTTTGTTTATTTTTAAATAGCTGACGGCTAACAATTATATTATACCGTACAGCTGTGAAAATTATAAATAAAAAAAAATAAAAAAAATAGCTGGATATAATAATATTGCAGAAACCGTGCAGGAATGTGCCAAAAAACTTAAAGTGTTTCACAACCAATATTGAAACATTGAAATGTCCAGTCCCCCACGACGGCAACAACATGAAGTGGTGAAAGGCACGTTCACCATGGAGCTAGTTAGCTGGTAATTGCAACGCAGTAAAAAATCTCGACCATATAATAGAGAATTGTGGACAGAATTGAAACTGGATGTATGATACTCTCATGGATGGAACGCAAACTGAGAAGAAGTATATATAGAATTTTTGCAAAAAAACCTGCATCTTGGAGGATGATAGATGTAATCTATAAAATAACGAGAAATATATAATATGAATATGACTATAAGAATAGATCACACAGAAAAAACAATAACATGACCAAAGATTTTTTTATTACAAATCTGAATATCAACAATTATTTGTGTTGGGTAAAATTAGCAGACTTTGAGGTAGTCAAAGGACGAATTCAATTGCATGGCTGACATTGCAAACGCTCGAACAAACTTGAGCACTTGCGTACTGGTAAGGATTTAAACAATACTGATCCAGATTGTATACACGCCAATCATCAACAGTGGTATAATGTCATGGAAACGGTCCATACCAAAAATCAATCTTAAATCAAAAGAAGTATATCACGAGCATTCAGTCAATTGAAACTATGGTATAGTGTTTTGACTGGAAAAGACTATAACCTCAGCACATACTTACTATCTGTTATAACCTCTTTACTTCATGGTGACGACTATTTGAAAGCTGATTTAGGTACAAGCTGTGAAGGCTAGCAGTGAGGTTATTGAAAAGCGCAAGATATTTGCACTACGAACTATCACATCATAACTTGGGCCACTCACGTTGACCGGAGGTTCTGTTGCGAAATCGAAATATTGGGTAACCAGATAGTCCGGAATATAACAAATTTGGTGGCAGTGAGAAAGAAGCTAGCAAGATTGCATCCGGTTTTTTGAAGTTTGCAGTATGCTTTACTGAGAAGATTTGAATGCCGTTATATAGGTCCCGGGAAAGGCATTCAAACTGTTTACCAAGGCTATGCAAACCACACAGAACCGTTTTACTTTCGCCGCTTGTTGACATCAATGAATATAACAGCATGAAATACTCTAGCCATATCAAAGGCTCTCAAAAATAATGCACAATAACAACAAAATGCCATGATAGCAACTCTCGCAATCGGCTTGGAATTTGGGTAATGATAGCTCGGAGAATACCTAAGTCTGCAGGCTACTAGATGTCTAAAACACTTTCCAAATCCAGTTCAAGAAACGGGTAAACTAATATTGCCGAAAATGAAAACGGGATTAATTGAAGTTTTCCAGTGGTTGTAGTGAAATAGTAAAAGATCCCTCAATTATTTTTACGATCAAGAATAAGGCATCTTATAGAATTCCTTAGCTACAACAGTATGCATAGCTCTTCTAATAAATTTGTGGTTATTGTATGGAAATTATTTTGGTTTTATGAGCGTACTTTCTTTCCATGGTGGAGGAAACTAAGTGAAGAGTAAAATTCCCAAGTTTTATAAAAAACTCGAGATAACAAACGAACAATCACACTATTAAAAATATTCTAGAAGAAATACTTGTCTTAGACAAGATCTCAAATGAGCTACTACTAAAGGCCCTTTTCAGTCCGCAAAAGTGCACTATTGAATCAACTTTCAGCCATTGATGTACATTCGTTCACCTCAATATGGAATATGACAGACTCTCAATAACAAATCCCAAGATTTGAGCCTCGGTCTTTTCCCACAAACATGAGGAAAAGGTGTGTCGGCATTCAAGTCAAACACGCTCACATACCTTCCTAATTTACTCAAGCAGCATCTACAACATGCTAGACAAAACTGCCCTCTATATTGTAAGACATATATAATCAAGCTGTACAACGAGCCAAATCTAGTATATAAGGCATGGCATGACATAGATAAATAAACTAATATTATACGACTGTAAGTCCGTAAAGTCAACGGAAATCTGAATTTGATTTTTGTTATTTTTTTTTTTTCCATTATTTGGGGATCTCATTTAGAAGTTAAAGTTTATGTTAGCAGCACCATCCACGCCTATTTTTGGATCTGAAAATGAAGGCTTTTTAGAGGTAAGCTCAAATGGTTTGAGACATTTGGAAGATGCAGCATTTCGCTTTTTAGATATGGGCTTTTCTATCCCAATAATTGCAATAAAAAAAATTAAGGATAAGATGTACAATAAATAGGTGAAAGCTTTTACCATATACTTTTACTTTTCAGGGTATACCCGAATTGCCTTGGCTGGTTGGTTGTTTTTGGAGGAATCAAAAAAAATTAACAAGAATGCCTTTAGCTGAAATAAACTCAATTTGAGACCAGTGCTTGTGGTGGATTTGTGCAATGACCTTTCCAGATGTTCCTGTTGCTATGGGTAGAGTTTGTAGTATACGTCCTTTCATTCACGAGGTTGGCCCATGTTTATTTTAAATTGTCAAGGCCTTGCTTAGTGGGTTATATGTGGACTCATCCTTTTTATTGTATGGGGCTGGATTGAGATGAACCATATCTCAAATACGTTGGCGTGCACTGATACATTATTAATAAATTAGGCTGGGTACTCATGAATATATTACTGTTTTGATTTAACCATCAATGAGGGTCCAAGCAACGTGTATCGAAACATGGCCAACCCTCACAAACTCAGGTCCCTCTTTCTACCTCTTCCTTTCCATCAAAATTTTCATAGATTCTGCGCATTCTTTCTTCTTCTCACCAGAACCGTATATATAAACACCCGCATACAATTCAGAAACATTTGATGCTTGATGCTCTTTCCCAGAAGTTTATTTGACCTATTCAGTATGTATGTTTAACTTTTCTTCTTTGATTTCTTCTTTTTCTTTCTCTTCTTATTCCAAATTAACCTAACTCGCTTTCCATATTAAGATTAAAAAACATGGCATCACGTCACTTCCATATCCAAACCTAATCCATGCAGAACCGAATCAGAAACCTGTAAAGAAACGATCCATTTCCTTGTTCCAATCCAAATAAGAATGGATAGAAATCTTACTGTGGATGTGTGTACCTTTCACAAGACCTTTATGATACCTAATCTCATTACCAAGGGATGTATAGTCTACCATGATTGCATCCATGACTACATGTTAAGTTGTTGACCATTATTTTTTGTATTTCACATGTGTTAAAAATAGATGTCTTTCTGTGAACTATAATCAGGCAGGCTGTATGGCACTATACTGTCTTATAAATATTACTTGGAGTACACGAAGCATCACTTTTATAGCATCCTAGATAGTTCATATAAACCACTACTACAGGTTCGCCTATTTCATATACCGTAACACCAGATGAAAATAATTGATATTAAAACAATAGGATTTCTACTTTAGTGCTTAAACTAGTAAAGCCCTAACCCCCTGAATTGCGAAGTAAACAGTAGCCTTGTGTGAGTATAGTACGACAGACCAATTAAATCACATCCACTGGCTGTCGGGCAGCTAGGTTGCAAAACGCATAAATTACAACTACGAGTAAGAACAGAACCATCTTCAGTATCTTTGTGTTTGAGCGAAACTAGCGATGACCAAAGCTGTGCAACTAGTGTCCAAGTCTATATACTTCACCGACTGAAAATCTTTGTAATCAAAGGTTTAACGTATTAGTGACTTCTGGTGATTTGAGCTCAACTGCTGTAGTATATTTTACACACGACTTTTTAATATCAGACCAGTACTATCGTATTTTTAAAATGCTGATTCTTAATTCATTTAGTTAATTCATTGTAATTTAGCACACCAATTAACTATGCTGGAAGACCGGTGTGGATTGATCTCCTAGTACGAGTATTACTTTCAGTGATACTACTGGCTACTGGTCGTAACTTAAGTAGCTTCAAGAACCCTGATGTTAATGACCATGCTCTGGGTTCCTACAGTGTGCCTTTCCAACAGCCATACACTGTATGATCAAGGTACTACAGATATCTATCTAGGCCTAGAAGAACGAAAAACGGTGGCGAGTATTAGTATTCAATTGTTTTGTGTGTATTTCCCAATATTCTATTTGTCCACACCTCATTGTTGGTGGGTAACTATAAAGTTTTTGCCTATTCCGTGCCATCAATGTTTTTATGTGTGAAAGATTGTACCAATAGGGAGGCTAGATTTAGAAAAAGCTCCCTCGATCTTGATTTTGATCTCAAACCGAATATCATGTTTATGAAGCATCTGACTAGAAATATTCAAAGTTTTGCCTCAGATATTACAATTTGACAACTCTCTGAATCATTTAGATCTTGCTCAACAAACTCTACACCCAAACACATCACCATTTCCTTTGATTCCGTTCTTTTTGTGACCAATCTCAACAGTTGACAACTCAATCCTCGAGGCCAGTTTATTTAGTCAGCGTGCATACAAAGTCTTACTAAAGTTTAACGATTTGATAGGTGACCCAGCCTAAATTCCGCAATTTTCCTTCTTTTTCTCTTCCTCGAATTTTCCTTCTCTTCCTTTTTCTTTTGGTTTTCCTTTTTTTATATCATACTGCTCCAATAGGTTTTCATCTATATTCAATCACAGTATCAACTATACACAACATCAACAACAATGATTCCCACCCGTGTTCTTATGTCTGCTGCTGTATGTACCTATTGAATTTGGTTACAAAAAGCACTTTTTGTGTTGTGCTCCACAAAAGAAAGCTAAAGTTTGCAGGAATTTTGAACTAACAAGATTGATGTGTCTAGAAGCCCAAGAAGGCTGCCTCAGAGGGACTGAAGGTCCCCGCTGAAGTTTACCCTTTGATCGTTGCTATGGGTTTTGCTCTTTGCGCTGCTGGTTACAGTATGGTCAACAAACTTGCAACTGATCCTACTCTTAGATTACACAGAAGCGGCAAGTCCGGCGAGCACTAAATTATTCCATAATATAAAGTTGTCATTAAGCTAACTATCATACATCTCATCATTGGTTTATTTCATTTCCAAGTTTTTTATTTGTTTCAATTCATGTTGTCGTTTTATTGACCATATTCAAGGAACCAGCTAGTGCATTCAGCAGTGTCGTTTATGGCTTGGTGGAATGTGTCACGCGTATTATTTGTCCGAAAAATTCGCTGCGATCAAAGTTGTCGACAGCATATTCCGCAGACGTAGCCTGTTCAAACTCAATCTGTCCTGTCCCTTTGCTTTTGTTGATCGTCACATCTAAAATGGGTCCAAACGTAACAAACAGATTTCTCAAATCATCTACTTCCACTCTTTTCTCCAGATTGCCTAAATCCAGCGTATAGTTTGTTAGTATCTTAATCTGACTTTACAAACTTAGTTTTTTATTACCAACGAAAAACATACTAATATGTATCTTTCCTTCCATATCTAAATATTTGTATACAAGATTGACTCGTTGTAAAGTAAAGCGTTGGTGATACACACCAAGTCCTGTCAGTGAATGAACAAAACTCCAAAATCCCATGAAAATAAATGTATAACCTTCGCAGAACCCTAGCCCATTATAGATTTTTACTAGGCAACGCCAGATCACCACAGTTTCCAAACTTTTCAGTCTCGTTTTTCTCTCTCTCTTCATACACATACAGACTTCGCGCCATGAAACAATGTCCCAAGTACTCCGAATTTACTGGCCGAGCACGCTTCAACCGCGCACGGCGAGTCTCGTAATTGGGTGGCGCAACGGGCCGACCGACCTTGTTGTTGTTTCACTTCTTCCCTACATAGACCCCAGTTTGGTGGACTCGTTGCTGACGCGGGATATTCTTCTGCAGACGTACCCGCTGCCGCCGCCACAGGTTTATAGCATTTGCGGAGTCCCGCGTATGTCTGTGCTGGGAACTGCGTATTTTAGTGAGAGTGAAAAATCTAGATTTGTGCCGGCAGAGTCTTTTTTTAATGTGGAATGGGACGGGAGACCAGTGCTGAAACAGAATGGTCCACATCCACTGGCTAATAATAGACTATGGTCCTATGAGCAAGTCATGTTTATTGTTTTTGATCCACCTATCGCTAAGAGGATGCAATATTTTTTGGTTGACCCTAGGACAGAAGAAATTGATGAAGACGACCAAGAAGAGCCTTGGAAGGAAAAGATAAAACTGCATGCAAACGTCGACTGGAATGAGGTAGCAGCAAGGTCCTTGGTATGGAAAAACTGCATGAACCAAATTAACTGCTGCTATGAGCTAGGGATAGAAATTGAGCACAAAGCGCAGGAAATTTTCCCAAAACTAAAGTCGAAAAGAAGGTTGAGCGTTGGGGAATTCGCTTTGGAATCGGCTAAGCATGTTCAAACCAGTGTTTCAGAAATCATTGGTAAAATATGGAACCGAATTCTACCAACGATAAAACTGCTCGTTTTTTACATGATAATGTTGATACGAATCATGGCGGAAGGTGTATTAGTTGTACTCGATTATCGTATCAAACCTTCTCTCTACTCTCTTAAAGATCTATCGGCCACAGCTCTACAAATTGATTTACGACTTCAACAGCTGAGCTACTGGCCTGTACAGTATATGAAGATCCATCATCGAGCACACGACTGGACCAGTAACACGACTTATAACATGGACTATATTCGATTCTACAACAATATCTGGCTTGTTTTAAATGACATTATTATCGGACTAACTATCCGGAGACTTTTATTGGAACATCGAGACCAAGTTGTGGCATATCTGAATTATGCTGTTGACAAAACGCTGACTCTTGAGTTTGAGAAATTGATTCTGTGGCTCATGGATTGGCCTGGTGGATTAAAGTTAAATACAGAATTGGTGTCGTTCTTTGGTGAGCTGGTGTTATGGGTTATTCAGTTTTGGGGCGGGTGTCTAGGGGTGCTGAAGCCTTATTTTGGAACAATGGTCACGATTGTTGCTTACTCTGGGTCTGGAGGTGCAACGTTGTTGATATCCATGGTGTCGGATCTGGTATCGTTTTTTCCAGCCCACGTATATGCATTTTATCTGTCATCAGGAAGGATTTATCACTGGCAGTTAACAGTTTTGAGATCGCTGTTTCATTTGTTTCGAGGAAAAAAGCGAAACGTTCTTCAGCATCGTGTTGATTCGTGTGATTACGAGTTGGATCAACTCCTGATTGGAATAATTTTCTTCATGTCTCTCTTATTTTTGCTACCAACAGTTATGGTTTTCTATTTCACATTTGCACTGATCCGACTTTCAATAATTTTATCTAATGCAGTTCTCGAGACTGCGCTTGCATGTCTGAATCATTTTCCTCTTTTCCTCATACTCTTACGACTAAAGGACTTTCGCCGAATCCCCGGGGGTCTCGAATTCAGTGTCATTGCTGAAAACACATTGATGATGCGGGTGGTGCCGATGGGGTACTGGCAAATGTTTGGGCATTTCCGAATGCTGAGTCAGAAAATCAGGGTGCATTATTGGTCGCTTGCGGTGGTGGCAAGGCTGGTTACTGGAAGGGTAGTGGAGGTTAGGCGGTCAAAGTTGTATAAGCTGTTGTACTCGCAGTTGCCGAAGGTTAGAATTGGAGTGCGGACTATGTATGAGGAGTTGAGACCTGGCCAGAAAAATGGGTAGATTATAGGGCAGGATCTTTTGTTGCATTTTATGAGTATGCATATAGATGTATATATTTCTCTCTTTTTTCTTGAAATACACACGTACATACAGATAATCGTTAATATTGTTTTGGTCTTTTTATGATAGGTGTGTGTGTTTATGCTTGTACAACATATATTGATAGTTTAGCTGATAAAACAACTGTTTTCATAGTTGTAACAAAATCTAATAGTGTCATAATAATATCAAAATAAGTAGATACAATATCCACTCGAAAATCTTCGACTTAGGAAGATGAAATATGGTGTCGTGGTAGTAGTCGTGAAAATTGTTATACTAGTAATCAATAAACTTTTCTATTTTTTCATCGCACTTTGCCTGCTCCGAAATAGACAAAACTCAATTCTATGGTGAACAAAAGTGATCAGATAGAATAGAGCCAGATTTAATAGAAATGAACCAAGTGACAGCTGCTTTCTTGTACTGTGTAGAAGGCATCTATAATCTGAGAGTTTTGTTCATATGAATTATTTTTTGATTTCAAAAGCATAATTTATTGTTATGTCCTGTAGTCTATTTGAAATTTAATTAAGACACATAAGTTTAAGTATTGGGTGGATGCTAAGGACTTGTTAGAACTAGAATATGTTCCCATAAAATGAATGATATAGAAACAAATAACGACATTCTTAGTATGATTGATCGGCTAACATTGTTAGCACACTATCCAGGTAAAGTGGTATACTGTTTAGTCTAAGAGTTCAAACTTCATTCAATGTAAATCCACAATTTTTGAAAGTTCAACGGTTACAGGATTTACGCTCCACAGTACGTTCAACTACCCGCTCATCTACAAATTCAACAACCTTCACTCTCTAAATTTTTCACTCACTCCATCATATACCCAAAATCACTCACACACAGTTGGTATTTTATGCGGCATAGTTTTCAACTAGTTTATACTGAAGACCTAATTGGCGACCACCCACTCAATAAATCCTGCTGCTAACAAATTCATTTATTACCTATGATGTTCGCTTCTGTTTGAAAATCATAATAATGTTCCAAACATATCAACAAATTTAATTGAGCTGTCTAAACATCTTCTTTCCTTCTTCCATTCAATCTACATCTCCTCGTTGCATTTCTTGTTCTTCACTTCTCATACCGCAACATGCCACTACAACAACTACAGCCCTACGAAATCCTACTCATCTTCCTCTGTCTTTTCCTCCTAATCGAGCGCTCCACCTGGTTCCGATCCGCCTACGGTTCCTTCCTCCGCAACGCCGATCTCCACAACCACGTCTCCCAGCTCCAAAACCTCTCCCAATCTTCCCGGTACAAGAACTTTGCTCAAACACTCCCTCCCACCACCACCACCGACCCCGACAAACTGCGCAGCGTCCACAAAGACCTCCCGTGGCTCGTATCGCAGCAAAACAGCGAGGCCCTTAAACGCTCACAGCTCGACGCGTCGTACGCAGGCGCCCGCCGCGCGTGGATTGCGCGCAATAAGGACCAGAAACGAGCCCGCGAGGTCAACGCTGCCATGGCGCGCAACGAGACAAGACGTCGGAATAGGTTGAGTGAAATTGGGAAAATGCTGATTGTTCAGCCGTACGAGAATGAAGTCCAGGCTGATGAAACGAGAGCGGCCCAGTATAGAACGAAAGCGAAAGAGGCCGAGTGGAAAAGGTACTGGGATGAACAGAAAGATTTGAAGAATACGTATGGAGAGGTGGCGATGAATGTTGCAAAAAAATTTGAAGCAAGAGCGTACAGTGAGCAGTTGGCAGATATGGGTGATTCTGCCGGGGTTTATCAAACCGATGGTCAAACTCAGGAACCGTTCCCACAGATGACCCAAAGGTTTCAACCTCAGCAGCAGCAGCAACAGCAACCGGTAAGCCAACAGCAAAAGCACCCACCAACACTCAAATACTCCCAACCCCGCCCTTCCGGCCCGGAAGCACCTCCGTCTGCGCCCCCAGACGTCGTGAAATTTCCAGAGCCCTACAGTCGTGGCGCCATAACCGGTTCAATCCACTCCTCCACCGGCCACGGCGACACCGGGATCTCGCCTCGCACCGACCCCAATTTCCTCGCCAAAATGGGTGTTTACGCCAAAGACACCGTTTTCTCTGGCGACTGTTTGTACGGAAGTCTGCTCGACCAGCAGGACCTGCCGTACACGGCGCGCGCTATCCAGAAGCTTCGGGTGAAGGTTGCGACGTACATTCGGGATCATTGGGACCGGTACTCTGGGTTCATTGTGGAAACGGATTTTGTATCGGCGCGGCCACGGGACCGGATACCGGTGCCGCCACAGCAGAAGCGGCGCGCGAGGAAGAAGGCGTACTTTGAGATGATGTGTCGGCAGGGCAGCGAGGGCGGGTCGCATGAGATTGATGCGTTTGCGAGGATGTTTAATGTGGTTGTGGTTGTTATTGTGAGGGACTTGTTTGGACGGTATATGGGGATGTCGGTGTTTAATGAGGGGATAGGGAGGAGGAAGGATAGACTGTTTTTGGGATTTGTTGGGTATGCGAAGAATTTGGAGGGAGAGAGGATGTCGAATGGACATTATACTTCGTTGAGGAAGATTGATGGGAATGGGGTGGTGGACAGGGACTTTGATAAACGGATTGCTGAGTTGGTGAAGTAGGGTGTGCTTGGTGATGTTATGGTAATGTGCAATGCTTTTTGCAATTGCTTTCTACACAGCTAATATATCTTATTGTTGAAGAGTGTTTCTATGTTACCGTGTATGCCAATTGCTGGCTATACAATGGGAACTATGGCAGTACAGCACAAGAGAATGGGGTTATATATATGCCGTTATAAATGCACTTGCTTATTTATTCGGATATTAGACTAGATGGAATAGTCTCAAGTTATGTTCATGAAACAGAATCCCTTTAAGTTTCTCTGCAACGCTTTGTCACTTGGATGGTCTTAACATTTACAAAATGACAGTAGGTATAATATGCTCATTGTTCATAAAATTTAGCCATTACTCGGTATGCTTAGAATTGAATATGTGCTTTTTACTCCAGGAACCATTTCTATTTTCTGGGTATTGTACAAGTGTATTAAGCGATATCTTCGTTCTTGTCTTGTCCATATTTACAAATAATAAAAATAATAATGACGTACAGTACAACAGGTGTGAAAACTGTACTATCAAAGTTTTTCTCACTAAATTTATATGTGGTATCATGCGTAGCACATTACTCTAACTTCAAAGGTTTTACTGTAGATACGCTGACAAGACTGAGTAGGGTTTGATTAGTGTTGGACATATTTACCTCAAAACGGCTGGGTCCATTGAGATCTAGACATGATACACTACTGTACTGATGCTACGTTCAATAATGGGAAAGGCAGGACATCTACCAAAGGAATTGAAAGAAACATTAACGATTGTCATATCTATTCAAAAGATAAATAAAATACATATACAATGATAAATAAACGGGTATTAAGAGTAGCAATTGGTTCAAATTAAACCAAATAATTGATTGCCCTTTCTTATCCCCGTATCCTTCGTTGCTTCTTCTAAAACATCTCCGACAGTGATTGAGATTAAAAATCCTCCTCGCATGTAATATTTTTCCGGTAGTTTTTTTTATTTCTCTCCGACCGTTCGGAAATTAATAGAATTGCACTTAAGCAAGAGCCTTGACAGCAGCGTTAAGCTTACCAGGGTTAGCACCGACAACGGTTTCAACCAATTCACCGTCCTTGAAGAAAAGGAAAGTAGGCATAGCAGAGACCTTGTATTCTTCAGCAATGTCACCGGACTCGTCGACGTCGACCTTGAGGAACTTGACGGAAGGAGTTGAGTCAGCGAGCTTCTCGAAGACGGGGGAGATCATCTTGCAAGGACCGCACCAGTGAGCGTAGAAGTCAACAGCGGTGACACCACTGGCAATAGCTTCCCTGAAAGCGGGGAGACCTGTAACTTGTTGGACCATTTTGAATGAAGTTGAGTGGAAAGTTCGGTAATTGAGTGCTTGAGTTGTTGGGATTCTGGTGAAATACCTGAGCATGACTTTTTTAAAAGAAGAGGAAAAAGAAGAAGAAAGAAGAAAGGAAAAAAAAAAATCAGAGGGGAGGGAAAATTTATTGGGGTTTTATAAAATTGATTGTAGGAGTTGTCGAGAGTAAAGGTGCGTGAATGCTTTTTAGTGCGTTGTAAGTATTTGAATTGAATTGAACAGAATTGAATTTCTGCAGTGCTACCGATGAGAAATTTGGCTGTGGTGGCAGTGGCCAACCTGGAAAAACGGTTTGTGCGGATTTTGCAAAAAAAGAATTACCAACATGCACAATATGAGCATTAATAATGCAAAAAGTTAGAAATCCATATAAAGCCATTAGTGATTAATTAATTGCATGATTACACCATAAAATCACAGGAATCTCAGACAATCAATAATAGTTCCAACCAGATCTTCTAATAAGCGTAAGAAAATAGCTGTTCAATCAAGCTGTTCATAGCACTTACAAACATTATGCCTTGAGAAAATCTCATAAACTTCTCACAAAAGTCGTTTGCCGGTGGTATTTGTCAGTGTTTGTATATTTAAGCACCGAGCCATAAATTAAACAAGCACGACATTTTTACGTAAATTTGAATTTGTCACCACAGGCTGTCTAGATCTTTGCCTATGGCCATCGCCCAGCATTATTAATTGACTTTAGTCTGGTTCAGCAACTTAACTCATCCAAACCAAGTCAAACTAAATCAAAACATCTAATATTAAACCCGTTAATTCAAAGTCAACTTTCCTCAGACAAAGATTTTTATCAACTCAATTCAAGCTGAACTTCCAACAAGCCCACTACTGCTAGACTGAAAGGGTTCATTACACGCAATACACGGCACTTTCCCCTGGTATCAGCCAAAAACCTCGTATAAGTTCTGACTACTGTACCTAATGGCTGCTGCTCTACATTTCACGTGGTATGACGTCAAAAGCAAATCTAGACATATTAATTTGTCATTTTATATTTCACAATTATGACAGGTATCAGCATTAATTACAGCATTAATTGGGTTGCCACGAAAGTGCAACAAATTATCGTTATATATTGGCACTGGCATGGGATTCATGATGGGAAGCTAGTAGATTTGGTCTTTTTGAACGAAATTTATCAAGTTTACCCACATATAACAAAGCTGCAAAAGCTTCTTAATCAATGTATACCTAAATATATCCATCATTAATAATACTCGTAACGTTCCAAACTATGAGTGCACTACTCAGATAGTCGCAATTGGTAAAGTTTGCCATTGAATTTACAACTCGTGTTGGCCACAGGTAAGAGATCTCGAGCCAGATTAACAATGGCGTCATAACGAGTACTGTAAGTTTTACAGTATTTGTAATAGTATTTAAAGCTGAGCTGGAAAACTCGGCACTTGAAAAATGTTAGATCTTCCATTGTAAGTAGAATTTGGAATATAGACCATATAGCATATGTTGCATCTGAAGATGTAAAATCTAAAACCTAAATCTTCTGGACTAAGAAAATATAAAAAGTTACTGAAGAATGATGTCAAGAAGAAGATAATACACCACCTGTACCATTATGGACTTTTGGCTTGGTTCACAGGTTAACATTGCCAGATTGACACAGTACGGTCTATAACGATCACCAAATCCAAACCCCATAACAGTGCAAAACTTCACCGACAACTCCTCCAATACGCCACCCAAAACTTAGCCAGTACAACCCACACATGCTTGCTACGTACACAAAGGACCAGCTTTTGCGTGGCGATAAGGTTTTATTTCGCTGTGGCTAGTGTGCAGTTCTGCCAGCTCTCAAACGCACCCAGGTTTCTGAACTCTGTACTGTAAGTTACCACCTGTTGCAAGTTCCAGAATTCTTCAGGGTTTCTGTGGAAAAATTGGTGAATGTTTTTCCGGGTTCTTTCTTATCAGTTTATCAATAGACACATCCTTATCATAAGCTAGCTTTGTTGGTCCTATGCCATTTTCGCTTATTTCACACTGTAAAGTCACCATATGACAGCTTCTGTAAACGGAAACTGGTCATTTACGTATAGAAGAAGCTGAGTGTGAGTTTACAATCACCACACCCTTCAACTCTACAAAACTGGAATATAAACGGTAACATTTAGCGCTATACACAAAAGAACATCTAAACCACTCGTTGTGTGCCTATTTGTAGCATATGAACGGTTGCATAACTACAGTATGGAGGGGCTCTACCAACTGTCTAGCTATGGGCTGAGCACCCCACATTGTGGCTAATCACCAACCCGTTATGTCGACACTTCACGTGATACGTCACAATTTTCATTATGCCGTGATATGTCGTTATCGGTCTTCCTATATTGTCATGTTAAACGGATTCAACTGTTTTGTTCACGGTTTGCCGTTAATATCAAAATGGCCTTTGCTCTAATAAATAATAAGAGTAATCTTTGCTCGTTTATAATTTTTTCTTCTTCTTCTTTTTTCTCTTTCTGAAGGTAGTTTTCTTATTTATATTTCATACTCGCATTTTGTCTTCGTTTTTTGGCTTGGTTAGGCATCGTGATACCGTTTTGCATTTGATCCCCGTAGACTACATCGAAATTACAGTCTTACATATTAAACAGATCACCTCATTCTATCGCTATCTAGTATAAGCCCCGAAAGCCGTAAAGACACAAAAATATATAAAATGTCACAAGATACAAAATCAATAGACGAAAACAGTCGACTGCTGAGTGACTCCGACATAGAATCACAAACCGGCTACACCTCGATCCACAAAGAATCTCTCGAACATCATGACCACTCGCTAGGAGTATTCTCTTCTTCCCTCCTCATGCTCAACAAAATGATCGGAACCGGCATTTTCAGCGTGCCGTCCAGCGTCTACGCTCTGACAGGTTCCGTAGGCGGTTCCATAATCATGTGGCTTCTCGGCGGTCTCGCAGCCTACGCCGGTCTCAACGTATATCTCGAATTTGGTCTCAAAATACCCAAATCTGGCGGCGATAAGAACTATCTTGAGCGCGTCTACAAGCATCCCAAACACCTAGCGCTTGCCATTTTTACAGTCTGCTCGGTCGTGCTCGGGGTTTCCACAAGCAACTGCTATGCATTCGGAATTTATGTGCTGTTTGCTTTGGGGATAGAAAACCCAACCGAGTTTCAATCGCGGTTTGTGGCACTGCTAGCGTTAACATTCTGCGTCTCATTGCATGGGATGTTCCCTAACGCAGGTCGCAAAATGTTCAATTTGATCGGCGTTTTTAAGGTGCTCGTGCTGCTGGGAGTTACGTTTACTGGGCTGGGCGTCATGGCTGGTGTCGTTGACGTCCCCGACAAACCTCACAACTTCAAAAACATTTTTGAGAACGATGGAATTGGAGGCAATGCTTTTAGCTACTCCGTTGCCCTGCTTCGAGTCTTTTACTCATATCGGGGCTGGGAGAATGCAAACTTTGTAATGGGCCAGATCAAGAATCCAGGGCGCACGGTACCTATTGCAGGAACTCTTGCAATTGGACTTGCCACGCTACTCTATTCCCTAGTGAACCTCGCTTACTTTGCAGTGATTCCAAAGCATCTCATTGCGAATTCAGGCACAATTGTTGCCGGTCATTTTTTCCGCATTGTTTTTGGCGATTCAGTCGCTGCGAGGGTACTTCCAATCCTCGTCGCACTTTCCAACATTGGCAATGTCCTCGTTGTCTCTTATGCTTATGGATACATGAACATGGAGTTAGCCAAGCATGATCTTCTTCCATTCTCCAATTTTTTCCGATCAATGAAACCTTTCAATGCGCCGTTCGCCGGGCTTGGTTTGCATTGGCTGGTGTCGGCGCTTACCCTTGTGGTACCTCCTCCAGGCCAAATATACGAGTTTGTTGTTGACTTGTCGAGTTATCCTCTCGCGATTGTTACTACATTCGTTACTGTTGGGCTTCTGTATCTGCAGTGGAACCGTGAGAAAGAAGGATGGCCATATGCCCCGTTCCACTCAAAACTGGTTCTCACTTTAATATACTTGGTGATGAATCTGTTCCTGATTATCGCACCCTTGATTCCTCCCCCTGACGGGGTTATCAAAGATGGCCAACTGCCGTACTACTCAGTACCTTTGGCATCATCCCTTGTCCTTGCATTAGGAGGAGTTTACTGGTACTACTGGTTTAACGGACGAAGTGAGGATGAAATCGACCGTTTGCTAGCTGATGACTAGCACGACTTTGTTTTTATTACTACCATTTTGCATATTTTTAGCGAGGTCTAATTTGGGCCCACAATAGATTTTAACACTTTTACCAATCTGTAACCGTAACCGAATACCCTTTCAATAGCCATTCATGAAAACTGTATTCCACCAAGACTCCACTGCTGTAGTTGTACACATGGCCCATACACCTTGTTAAACCTCATTTCAGATTCACTGATGCCTCTGCAATTTCCATCTTCATTCAATTCTAGATCTTACAATTTTTTATTACTTACTCAGACCAGCTTACTGTTGTCACACTTTTGTTTTTTTCGTCGTTTGAGCTAACCACCAGCCAATCCCGCGATATTGTAAATTAACCTAGATCCAGTTAATGTAATGTTTCCCTCCACCGATTCCAGCCGTGCTTGCGTAGATCTGTCAAGTCAATAGGAAATAAAAAACAAAAAACACAGTGAAAAATTGAACACTTACTAATAGATGAAGAATAGAAACTTGAAAGGAAAATCTAGAAATCAGGTCGAGTATTCTGATGTTTTTTGCCCCCTGATTGTTTAAGTTTGGTGCTGTAGTTTTGGTGGTAAGTTATGAAAATAAGTTATATGATATCCTGCGCGTGGTGGGACCTACCCAGCATATTACACAGTAGATTCAAGATCTATCAGCTTCCATCACATCATGCTGGGTCTTTTGCCCCGATTTAACAGACTTAGCACGAACCTATTGCCTAAATCCATGTGTTGAGATCTGTTATCAATCTCGGATATCACAAAACTAAAATCAATCGGGGTGAACGCCGAAAAGCACACGATAGTAAGGCGTTGAGATATTCAGGGCCGTAGCAAATAGTGTGATTTTGTTCCCATTTTTTATTATTTTTGCACATTGTCACACTTTTACCGATTGTTGCATAGAATGCTGTTATTGATCAAGCTTTGCGTTATGCAAAGATGTGCTGTTGATATCAGCTGCAACTAACTTCTTTTTGAGATATTCACAAATCCCAAGCGAATCGTTTTCTCCAACAACATTCATTTCGGCTTTCATTCCCTGATTCATCTGCAGGCAGAGCTCACGTTTGACATCGCTGAACTCACTATTGGCTATAAATGGTTCATTTAGGAGATTCTTTAACACCCTTTGGTCTTTTGGTGTGAGTTGAATTTTACCAGATTGGTAATCCGTGATTGAAACACCTAGATACTGCATATTTGGGACAGCGAGAACTTGGTTGTTATATGGTGATCGACGGTTACCTGATTTATACTGAAGATATATTAAAATTCCGTATGGGTCTGAATCAAATACACCATAGATTGGAAGCCGTGGATGGCAGACAGAAATACTGAAAAGGAACTTTTGTGTCGCTAGATCGGGGTAGCCACGTCCCTAAGTGAAGTTAATATCAGGAAGTACAGACAAACAAAATGCTTAGGATAGTCAGCTTACGGTGATGATAATATAATCCTTGAAATGGTGAATAATTTGTCGAAAAACTGCCTATATGATACCGTTAGCATACAATATCATTCACCAAGAGAAATAATGCTATAGCTTTTCGTTACTTCTTTTTCGACAACTAGTATTCCTTTTACTGGAACAATTAGCCTTATGTTTTCGATCTCGCAGTCAACTGGAATAGTAACTTCCTAAAAGTTGGCAGATAATTGTTAGCTTCGAACTATATCACTCAAAACAATAAAAGCATACTCCATTCTCCCTATTGATAGTGATTATTCTTCGATCCTTAGTAGAAATCAAGATATCCGCACACAAAATACCTTTCGGTGAAGCAATAACATTGAGCCCTCTTCGCTCTACGCCCAAACTATAGGCCCAGTGGTCCACTATATGATCTACTACTGACTGTTTAACAAAGCATTCCACGTCGCGATAATAGATATCTCGCTTGGTTAGGATTTGTCCCGAAGTCAACGCTGAATGTATTAAGCCTAGAACTTTTAGATACATGACTGTTATACGCTTAATTAGCCAATTCCAAAATCAAAGCTACAGAATTAACTTGGAATGCTTACCAAACTTGCGGTCTAACTTTCCAGACCCAGTGGGAAATTTCAAAATTTGAACAGATTTTTGAGTGTCTGATGATTCGATAAATATCTTTCTTATTGGATCGTAACTAAAAGTTAAATTAGAATTTGAATGTAAATGCAAATGCAAATAAAACAAGATTTAGTACCAAGATGGAGTGCTCAGACTCAGCAGTGGAATCTCAAGTTGGTTCCCATTGGCAAGTGCATCAAGAACATCTTCACGAATGCTCTTTATTTTTTCTTCTACTGTGGTTAGGTGAGGCTGTAATGTTAGATCTCGTTGCATTTAGCGATGAATGAGAAAAATGTAGAAACATACGTACTTTTATTGGCGTGTGAAATACAAAAGTCATGGTATATGGCTTACTTCAAGAGCTTTTTATTAGACGAGGAATGGCTGACAGTGTTTCTCAATCAAGCGTAGTAAAGATGGGATTAAAGAAGAGGCAAAGAGAAGAAAAGATCAGAATACACTGATTACTAGTGATTATATATAGCTTATATATAAGTACATAACTAATTGTGTTTGTGGTATCTTTTGAAGAATTTCATCAACACATCACTTATGCCACGATGTGTACTAGTTATTGTGGGTGTGTACTTGAGGTTTCCTCAAAAAAGATATAATACTTGCAATTTGGTATTTATTATATACACAACAAGGACTTGAAGATTCACTCCTGGCTCAACCAGAGCCAAAACCAGAGCCAAAACAATCACCCAACATTGAAAGCTATTCAGAAGAAAACAACACAAAACAGAACGTAGAACACAAATACCAATCAAGCAAATTTTCACATTAACAGAGTTGGCAATAATTGGCCTAGCTATTGTCTTATTGTCAGTATGATAAATACCGATAAGCATGATATCAGTTTTTTGCGAGGCTTTAGTTTCGCAATTAGCTTGACAACCAATAAAAACGCTTTTCTCTATATTTGCAAACACTTGAATCTAGCCGAGGAAACTGAAATATTTTGGCAGATTGTCTGTCAGTCCAAATTTTTTCCCCAGATTTTCACATTATACTGTACAGTAACACTGTTCCTTAAATCCTAAAAGTTCACACCACTTTTTTTTTTCCTTATTTTTATTTTTCCATTCCAAATTGTGAATTCTAAATTTCACTCACTACGAAAAAAATAGAATCCTAGCCAGTCGTGATTTTGTTTACACCTTCTATAGTTTGTGAAACAACATGCTGGCACTCAAAAGATGTCGAACCCCACTTGGACGGAGGCTATTCAGCTGCTCATCTGTCGGATACATCAAGCTCAAATCGTTTGACTCAAAACACATCACTGTGTCGGATATCGATAAAACCGATCCCTCAAAAGAATTTGTTTTCAGAAACTATTTTTTAAGGGATGCTTGCATGTCTCCTGAATCCGTTGACATATCCACTAGTCAGAAAAACTTTTCTACTGCCGCAATTCCCTTTGACATTGAAGCCAAAAGCGTTTCAGTAGAAAATGACGTATTGAAAGTTCAATGGAATGACGGGACGAACTCATCTTACGACGGACCTTTTCTCAATAGATACTCAACTCTCAAGAACAGAAGAAACTTCAGATACTTTGATATGCCTTACACTCTTTGGAGTAAAGTATCAAATCTCGGTCCCAGCTTAGTTCACAAAGTAAGCTTTGCAGAATATATGAACAACCCAAACTCGGTGGTCAAAGCGTTGCATGATGTGGGAATCGCATACATCACTGAAATACCCGAGCAAACAGGTATAATCAAGAAAGCAGGGGGGTTTGATCTTGAAGCAACAGCAGAAAATCCAGTATTGGTTGAGGAAATTGCCAAAAAAATGGGCTACGTTAAAGAGACATTTTACGGCCGAAGTTGGAATGTTGTGTCTGTCCCTGAAGCCAAAAATGTTGCATACACATCGGTCTACCTTCCGCTTCACATGGATTTATGCTATTATGAGTCGCCCCCTGGAGTTCAATTGCTGCATGTTATCAAGAATTCGACTACTGGAGGTGAATCACTTTTTGCAGACTCCTATGCGGCCGTGACTGATATACTGCAAAATGATCCAGAAGCTTACGATGCTCTCAGGGACGTGCCGATAAGTTATCATTATGATAATGTCGGAGAACACTATTATTACTCGAGACCTTTGATTGTCGAGGATCCGAATGGAGGTACAAATCCTGACACAGGCCGTCCTTATATTCGAGCTGTTAATTATTCACCACCTTTTCAAGGACCTCTTGATGCTCTAGCACCTGGATCAAAGTTTTCAGACAAACAGATCGATGCCTTTATAAGAGGCTTGAAGATGTTTGAAAACCATATTGAAGACAAAAAGAACCAAATAGAGTTCAAGATGGAAGAGAATTGTTGTGTTGTTTTTATGAATAGAAGAACATTGCACGCCAGAAATGAGTTCAATAAGGAATCTGGAAGCCGATGGTTTAGAGGAACATATGTTGACTTAGACGCTTACGAATCAAAGTTGCGAATTGCAAACGAGAAATCTAGACATATAAAATGAAAATCAGGATATAACAAAAGTTTATCTAGCCGAAAACTCTACATAAATAGTAAATACCAATGTTTTCTGACAGTAGTTGAAGCTCAAAAAGTGCTAGTAGGCAGTGGGAGCATTTTGTAAACTGTTCAAAATTTCACAAAAATCTAGAAACCCGATGTTGTTTTGTGTGGTCCCTGAGCCAAGTGTATTTCTAAACAAGTAGTAAAGTTTAAGCACTAACTGCCTCATCACTTAACTCAGACGACAACACTTGTTTTCTTACATCTTACCTCACATCAACATCACCTATACTCAACATGACTACTCAATTCAAGCTATCAGCAACTCTCCAAGGACATGAGTCCGATGTCAAATGTATCGCTTTTCACAACTCAAAAACAATTGTCTCTGGCTCTCGTGACGGAACCGTGCGACTGTGGAATTTCCAGAATAAAGATACTTCAGATGGCACTAATATCTGGGTGCCTAACACGCTTTATCACAATGATCCATACATCAACTCGATAGCTTGGAGCTCTGAGTCTGATCAAGACTTAGTGTACTCAGGTGACCAGCAAGGATTTCTTAGAGCAAATTTTCCAATTGCTGATGAAACAGATCTCTTAGAGCCTCTGCATGTTGTCAACGGCCATGAAATGAATGTTTCCGCTTTAGCAGCAGGACACGGTATAGTCGTAAGTGGCTCTTGGGACAAAACTGCTAAGGTGTGGGAAGATGGAAAACTGAAGCACACACTTGAAGGACACGGACATGCTGTTTGGTGTGTGGCCATCATTTCTAAATCTCTAGTGCTTACAGGGTCCGCAGACAAAATCATAAGACTGTGGAAAGACGGAAACCTCATCAAGGAATTTTCGGGTCATACTGATGCTGTACGTGGGCTTGCTGTTATTTCGGAGACTATGTTTTACTCATGTAGTAACGATGCATCAATTAGATTGTGGTCGATCGACTCGGAACATTGTGTGGCGGAACTGTATGGCCACACCAGTTACATATATTCTATTGCTGTTTTGCCGGATGGTGACCTAGTATCTTCTGGAGAAGACAGATCAGCTAGAGTTTGGAGAAACAATGAGTGTATTCAAGTTATCACACTTCCTACTATATCACTTTGGTCAGTGGCGGTAGCAGAAAACGGTGACTTTGCGGTAGGTGGTAGCGACTATACAATTCGAATCTTTACTCGTGATCCGGAGAGAAATGCCCCGCCAGAGGAAGTCAAACAACTTGAAGAAGCTGTGGCAAATTCAGGAGTTGGAAAAGACCAGATAGGATCAATAAATAAGGAAAATCTAAGTGGGCCAGAAGGTTTGCAAGAGAAAGGGAAAAAGGAAGGTGAAATCAAACTTATAAAAGAAAACTCAGCCGTTATTGTATATCAATGGAGTGCAGAAACTTGGGTTAAGATTGGCGAAGCTGTCGGATCTGGAAGCTCATCCAAGAAGCAAGTCTACGAAGGAAAAGAGTATGATTATGTTTTTGACGTTGATATCCAAGAAGGCGCTCCCCCATTGAAGCTACCTTACAATGTTACCGAAAATCCTTACGACACAGCAAGGAAGTTCTTAGAAAAAAATGAGTTACCTGCTAGTTATTTGGACCAAGTTGCAAACTTCATCACTAGCAACTCTGAAGGGGTTAGTTTGGCAACTGCACCAACGGCGGATCCATATGGGTCAAGGTACGTTCCTGGTGGTGAGGTTCCATCTTCTTCATCGAAGAAATCCTCATCTAAGCCAGTTTCAACAAAAGTGGTACCAGTACGAGACTTTGTGAAGTTGGTTACTTTCCAAGCTAGCTCTATCAGCAAGGCTGTTGAAAATTTTAATGCTAAACAGCCTACGGAGAAACAATTATCTCTTGCGGAGCTTGGTGTTCTTGAACCTGCTCTATCTAATCTTGATTCTCGGTCAGCAACTGAGTTGTACCAAGTTGTTACAAAAATTATGAATAACTGGGATGTTCCTTCAATGCTGCCTGCCCTTGACATTCTGAGAATCATTATTCCTCATCTTTACACTTTTGCACCTATGGCTCTTATTCAACAGCTTTTGTCATGTATGGATACTGACCTTCCAAAACATACTTTACTTGCAATTCGTGGTTTGGTGAATTCGTTCTCTTCTGGAAATAACGAGCTGGTGAAATTGGTTAACAATAAGACCGTTAAAGACACAGTATTCAAAACTCTAGAAGACATTACTGCCAATGGAACATCAGCTAATAACAGTATTGCGATTGCATCTCTATGCCTAAACTATTCAATCTCTATCTCTCAAACTAGTGCGTACGAAGCTGATTCTTTGCTTGACTTGTTTAGCAAGATCTTTGTGAAGTTGGAAGGAACAGAGGCTAAGTACAGAATGTTGTTAGCGTTGGGAACTATATTGACTGTTTCCAGTGAGGGAGCAAAAGCCAATTTCAAGAAGCTCATCGCAAAGACAGATTTGTCTCTTGATGAAAAACGGTTCGCTGATGTTATCAGTGATATCGAAAATCTCATTGCCTAGATGTGTCTACCAAATTGATCATAAAAATACTAAGTAGAAACCTATACAATAATATTATAGAATGGAAAGACAGAAATGTTGATACAATTCTTGAAATCCTCTGTACCTTTGGCAGGTCATGTACTCAGGTTAGACTTGGGTGGTTGCTAGCATATATTTCTACAGCTTGATGGCTTGATTCGATGTTTAGAAATCAGTTGAACGTATAATATTTTCTGGGAATTGTGGGATGTCCCATATGTTTCTCAAAAGTTTATTAGCCAACACATGTCATTGACTGAAGGATCTCATATAACTTTAGAATAAATACGTAGAACTTAAGTCTATAATTTTATCGTACTTCACAAGTCTGCAGAATATTGAGGAGTGTTATCCGGTGAACTTAGGCCAACTGCAATCTGGTTTTACAAAACTCGTAAACTTAGGCATTTATTACAACACTGTAGTTCTAACAACTGATGTTTGGTACAGTTTATACAATCCTTCTTCGAACGGTAATATTCGAAGTTAAAAAAAAAAAAAAAAAAAAAAAAAATATATATATATATATTATAAGAGAACTTCTGTGTTTATCACAGAATCAAGGTGGGCACAAAGTTAGGCAAAGCGAAGTATCGTGACTGATTGGGGACAGTTTCCACCAACAGTATATACACTGTTGCTATCAGGTTTTGCTCTTCACTGCTTACGTGCCTATCTTCTTGTATAGAGAAGAGACTAGAATTTACACAAGAGCTGGTAGTATTCACACTTTACTACTATCAGTAATTATCAATACGCTCAAGTTGTCCTAATAATGCACAGTCAATGAAGTGCCGCAGTGACCTCTGAAAAATTCAATGCTATTCGCGTATGGATAATTTCACGACGACCGCTTCGGCATATGCATCTAACGCAAATCTATAAATTTTCAGTTGGAATCTAATTTCATCTAGGAATTCATGCACTGGGAGAAAAGTAAAGATGAAACTGGCTGGCTGGAGCATGAATGAGTTAGATAAACATGGATTTTTTCTATTTAATTTTACAAAATATAGAATTACTTTAAGAATAAACTAGCACCAGTTGGTAATAAGAATTAAGAGGGCCCGTAAAAGAATCGGAGCCATGAAATTTGAAATAAAATAGTAGATATATAACAAAACGGTAATACTCATGAGCAAAATTTGGCTGACAAGTGGGGTGTTACCACTCGGTATAAGGTTCATTAGGATTGAGGATTGGAAGAACAGGTTCTTCAGGAACAGCGGAATGAGTAGTACCACATCCATGAAAATCAGTGAAGTATCTCATATGAAGCAGTTCTTCCAAAATCCATCCAGAGTATTCCAACCCAGTACTACTACTGCAATGGGGGTTTCTCTGTCCGGGACAGAAATGAGTTTCTGTTTCATCGGGCTCTTCGGTATCTTCGCCCGAAAGAAAGACTTCTCCAGATGTGTGCTGGTAAAAAGGACTAGGTGGAAAACGAACATGCATGTCATACCCACGAGTTACACGGAAGTAGGTTCTGGTGTAGTCAAGAGGAGCGTAATTTATATTTCGGGATTGGTCAAACCAATTTGCAAAAGCTTGGTTGCCCATTTTGTGTGTCCCATAGGTAATGAGGGTGTTGTCGATTCCACGCATGAGAAAGGTTTGAGCAACGAAAGCAGCGACCACACCAGCTTGGCCCATACCAGCAAACACAAGACGGTATCCAGGGTAGTTGTTACCTTCCAAAATAGTTTGCAAAGGTTCATTGATAGTTTTCATTGTCTCGTTGTAGATGTGGAGAAGACCACGATGAACTTTACAGCCTTGGAAGGTTTTGACACGAGAATCATGACGGTCAGTAACCATAGGATCACAGAAATAAGGGTTGGTATTCGGATTATTCCATTCCTCTGCAGTATACCCAAAAGGAATGTAATCGATGAGTCTGAAGTCAGCGCTATGGTATTGCTCCCAAAATGACTGAGGAGTCCTGAGAACAACAAGCAAAATCTTGCGTTCTGGGTCTGCGGCCATATAACCTGACATGAACCGTTTGGGCAAAAATTGCACACGTTCAGCAGCATTCTCGCCCCACTTCATGATGATTCGAGTTTTGGGGAACTGGGAGCACCCATAACGGCAGTGAAAGTTATCAGAGATGCCACCAATACTAGCAAATGACCCAAGACAAAAACTGATCTGGACGTATCTTGACATGACGACTAGAAGCTTAAGAGTTTCACGATCAATATTGTAACGGACAAGATTTCCTGCTTGGGCATTTACAATGGTGTTGAGAATTGAAGGATCAGTGATGTTGACAGTCTGAATAGGAACTCCCAAGACAAGCTTGGTGAGCAGGATGAAAGGGAAAAAGAAAAGGCTGAATTTCATTTTTGTTTGACTATTTGATGGAGTAGAGAGCAATATAACAGCAACCTGATTGAGAGTGGGTATCAATATAGCTTCAAGAACTTGTTATTGAGAAAACAATACATCCAAAACCTGAAGCAAAAGGGAATATATTCAGATATTTATACATTTTGGTTTTCTGTATCAGTTTGCAATCTTGTCTTTTCACCATTTATTGTAATCTTACTTATAGCTTGCTAGAGCTGTAGAGCTAGACTAGAAAAGATCATCTAAAAAACAGTCTAACTAAGTATTCAAAGAAAAAAATATCAATTCAGCATGTTTAATGCAGAGAAGTTTTCATCAGTATTGTGATAGTAAATCATCGCTATATTCTTTTAAAGATCATAATTGACCGATTGTAGCTGATGTTTGTATATGTGTAAAAATCTTTCCAATCTCTCCTTTATTTTGAAATTTGATGATCGTATTGCAGCCAATATCATACCTTAATTTTATTTTGCACATTTTTTGAAAAGATGAAAGCTATTTAAACAAAGTGTAAGTTCATCAAGTTTGGACTTAAAGCTATACTATACGGAGCAAAACGCATAAATGTAAGTGGTTCAAAAGCGAAAATTGCTTCAAATTTACTGTTTACAACAACCTACACATCACTCCATATAACAAAATTGATAATTGCCTTACTGGGAACATGTTGAAATGCCATGAGAAAGTTAGATAACAAAGCATAGATACAACGTACACATACCGGTAGCTAGTATTTCTAAGAGGAATCAAATCCTTTTATAATTGAAAACAAGATACAGTTAGTGCTCTCACGACTAAGCCCGCCAATATTTAAAATTCAACAGTTTTGATTACTGATCATGAAGCGTGAATTCGACCCTATCGCACTAGATTCACAGCACACTTCACATCAGCTCATTGTGAGACTCTTTTCTAAATTCTGTATTTAATTTTTCAGTTACTCTAAGCCTAGAGTTTTTGTGAAAATATGATATCGCTATTCGAAGCATTTTTTGAATGAAAATTTTTAAAAGCTAGCTCCATTTATTCACAATATATAAACAGTATTATTCTATGAAAGTTACGCGCCTCGATAATAGCTTGATAAAATTTATCTTCGCTATTTCAATAGTATTTTTATATGCAAAAGCTGTATTTGGGAAATGAAGTGTAAAACACATTTTTCCACATTGAATTTTGAGTATAATATACAGCAGATTTGATTCTTCTTCTTCATTTGTGCCTTTTTATTCTTCATTTTATGTCAAAACAATCAAGCGGCGTGAAGAAGGCTTTATACTTCGTATTATACATTCTCAATGATTTTACTCTTTGTATATCAAGATCGTGATTTCGCAATAACGCGAGAATTTAAATACTGTCACGATATATACAGAGATGGGACCCCAATTTCTATAAGTACTTGTGCAGCATTAATCTTAAGCCTCTTTTGTAAACGTTTTTTTTCACGTTGTGTGAAGAATTATGACAAGTATCTATGTGTACATACTTCGTGCTTAAGAACTCGTAGTGACTATTTGTGTAGCTGTTAGTCTTGTAGATCCTCATCCTCTTAAAAATCAATATGCTAATGAGTCTGTGTTTGAACTATGTGTGAAAACAAGGAAATAAAAAAACTTACTATAAGCCATATCTAACATATTGACTTATCAAAGGTTTGTACTTAAAGATTTATTTTATATAGAGCTGAGTTAGTAAGAGACGTTAATCGGGTGCCAGACTTCAACAGGCTGTTTTCAGAATTCTTTCTTGAATTCTATTCTTAGTAGTCTTAAAGGGAGCTCTAGATATTTTTGAGTCTCATCATCAGTACATTATTTATACTCACAAGCCAGTCATTAAATACAGTAGGATGAGTCTATCTTATCCAAAACTCTTCTGAAAACTTCTACGATCAGCTACAAACCTGTTTCTTGAGAAACCGCATAATGCTTGTTTCACGCGATAACTCGTCTTTTCCTAAATTCGGTAAATCTTTTATAGAGCTTTTTTTTCCAAAAAATTTATTAGAATTTTACCGGGTATAGAATTTTTTGGTTGCTTTGATTACAAACAATCATATTCTATGAATCAAAGCAAGTATCATACTATTTTATCAGTAAGTTAACATTACTGTATATCTTACGGTTTCAAATCGTTTTTCTTAGATATTTAAGAAAAAGAATTGGATCAGTCAGTTTGAATTAAAACAAAAGTAAACAAAGTATAAGTGCTTTACTGTACGTGAAATTTGTTCGACATCATAATTCGGTGTAATATTTCGCCTCTCAAGCATCTACCGGTAGTAAGTTGTAAAGTAATCTAAAGAAGTTAAAATTCTTGAAATAAATATCATCATAATTGTCTATCTATATACAATGAACTCTTGGTTAGAGAGAAAATTAGTTGCAAACGTCTATAGTTCGCGGGTATGTTATTGGCCATCGGGTTTGAAATTCTTCTGTGTGATCATATAAAGGGCTGAGGTTAATGGTGTCAGCAGAGTGCTCCAAAGTTGCTATTCGTTTTATCGTTAAGACCTAATTTTCGAAAAAAAAAAAAGATTCATGATTAAAAGTTCAGCAATATTCAGGTAGCTACCATTGGGCTACACCAACTTTCTCACATCTGAACACTTGAAATGCAAATATTTTTCTTTTCTCCGTTTCTCTAGTTCTTCTTCTGTTTCCTTTTGTTTCCGTTCAAAGTCACCTTGCAGCTTTCTATCAAGAAGTTGTTTTTTAGCATACGCCACATCAAACATAGTTTTACTCTTCTTTTGAAAATTGATCCTCCTAGACATCCATAACTTCTCCGTAAGCTTCAGAGCCTTTTCCCATTCCTCTGCGGGTTCTCCAATTTCAGCACTGTACAAGCGTGCAAGTTTCTTCTGATCATCCATATCGCGTTGGCGCTCATCGTAGTTTACAGACCGAATTTTGCGAATTACCGATGATACCAGCCAATTTTGCGTTCGGTTGGGGTACCTCAGAAAAAAAACACGGCCAGCTGTTGATTTATACGATGTAATATGGCAGCGAGGAGGTCGTGAGAATACACGCGGCGGTTTTGGTGCCCATGCTTCTGGAAGGAGTATATGCCGAAGGTACAAGTCGTCACAGTCGGGCAGACGCTGGCGGATAATTGCACTGGTATTTGCTATGTGTGTACTAAATTTGACTAAGTCTGGGTGTGCAGACGTAGAGGCTGCGATCGTAAGTGTGGAGTCAGGTGTTAAGAATTCGGGCTTGGGGTTCAAGATCTTTTTAAGGTCTTCGTATAATGATGTGTCGCCTGTCGAGCTGATGGCAATTAATACATTCAGCGCTTTTTCAGCTTGTATAAGCTTTTTTTTGACAAAAGACTCTAAGTTGTTGGTCCGATCCTTCTTAAATCCCTCGGAGATCTTAGTTCTTATAGTCTTGATCTGGTCTTCTGATAAAGGGACATTGTATGTCATTTTATAGAGTCGGTAATAAAGTTGAAGAACAGGCTTTCTGTGAGCCGTTAGAAGCTTAAAAGGCGTCTGTCGTAAGGTATTGTAAGTGAGCATTTTTCCCTGAATGGCTAGTGCAACGCTCTTTACAAGACTAGAGCCTGGGTCTTGATCTGTTCATCGACTTATCGTACGGATGTGTGAAGAAGTTTGGTTTATATGCCCCAGTAATAACCTTACCCTATCAAGCACCGAAATTTTTCATACTCCAAAAACTTTATTGAAGCAATTGTGTATGTGAATTCTGTTTTACTCTCCCAAAACACGAGATTGTAAATAAACACGCGTTTTAACATTTTCAAAATTTCACATTTCGTCTTTGTTCAGAAGATAGCCTTTTGACCAAGAATTGATTCTCCCTTCCAATCAGTGTCTACGCTCTTTTTTGCATTTGACAGCTACTAGTTGACTTTTGCTAAAAGTTCCCACTATTTCCTAGATACTATAATGGCTTTGATTAAAGCATCTACAGCATGTACGTGTGTTCTCTCATTTGCGAAATTTCACAAACTTTTGCTAATAATAACCTTCAGGTTATAGAAAGAATATAGTACGTAGAGATCCTCTACGTCCCACACCAGCTCCAGGCGCCTCATCTACCTCTTCTGCCTCTACTACTTCCACCTCTACCACTTCTACTACTTTAGCCACAAATCCACCCTATCAAGAGGATAAACCAAAGGTTACTAAAAAGCGCAAAACATCGTCCAATGCCTCTCCTGCTACCCCAAAAAAGAAAAAGCGAGCTTCTCCTACAACACCTATACTCTCACCTAGAAAGGTACTTGATGTTAACGCATATTTCACAAATTTCAGCCCTTCCAAATCGAAACGAAAAACAGCTATAAATCCCTACTTCTCGGCACCAACTGGACTCGGATCTCCAAGCACTCCATCAGTATATACCGGCGCCAAAGCCCTTTTTCAACGAGGGTCTGGCACAACTTTGGTGGGGAGAGAAAAGGAACGAAAAAAGTTGGAATTGTTTATCGATGAAAGAATTTCGACACGAGGAAAAGGCGCATTGTACTTAAGTGGCTTACCAGGCACCGGAAAGTCGGCGTTGGCACAGAATGTCATTGAAGAAAAGAAGGAGAAGTACAACAAAGAAGGTTACGATGTAAAAGTTGCGATCATAAATTGTATGACTATTGAAAATTCGGAGGAAATATTCCAAAAAATACACGAGGAATTAACTGCTGGGAACGATCTGGAATTAGAATTAAAGCAACTAGAAGAGCAGTATAAACGTGATCTGAAAGCAGGACTAGTTGAAGACATTGAGGCGGACATTATATCTGGCGACGGGCAAAGATTAGCAAACCAGTTGGTTGTACAAGATCTCGAGCGACGAATACTGAAACAACCTGCTGGAAGCAAAACTCGGCATATAATATTACTTGATGAATTGGACAACATTCTGACTAGCGACCAGGAGGTCCTTTTCAGAATTTTCCAGTGGGCTTTTGCAAGAAACTCTACACTCATATTATTTGGCATTGCCAATGCTCTCGATCTTACCGACCGTTTCCTCCCTCGACTAAGGTCAAACAGTCTAACGCCGCAACTTCTTTTCTTCCATCCTTACACTGCAGATGAAATTAGTGAAATAATTGAAACCCGCTTATGGTCGCTGCTACCTGGTTCCGAAACTTCCTCTAATTCAACCTCTGGATCTAAAACCGATCCACCGTTAATGCAAAGGCCTGCAATACAGCTGTGCGCGCGCAAAACAGCTGCCACTACAGGAGATTTACGAAAAGCTTTTGATATGTGCAAACGGGCCATTGAAACAGTGGAGAGCGAGCACCGAAGGCTGAATTACCAATCGCCAAGTACACACCTACTGACTTTAGATTCGGCACCACGTGTTTCGATTGCCCATATGGCCAAGGTCTGTACGGTTGCTCTTGGAGGATCAATGGCTGCGCGGGTGAAAACGCTAAATTTACACCAAAAAGCGGTGCTGTGCATAGTTACTCGTTACGGCGGTACCAACCGGTCGATATCGGTGCGGGAGGTATATAAACTGTATGTGGCGGCTTGCGCACGAGAAAGTGCATTTGTTGCGCTATCGTTTGCTGATTATTTGGATGTGGTGGCAGTGCTGGAGTCTGCTGGTGTGGTGGGGATTTCTAAGCAAGTGGTAACTTCACGATTTAGAGGAGGCTCGAATAATGTAGTACTTGATGAGCACAGCCAAAAAAAGATATCAAGCAACGTTCATAGAATTGATATGGCTAGTGCAATAGGAGGTACACCTGTATTGAAAAGCTTTTTGATGGGTAGTAATAATGATTGAGTTGGAGTCTGTTTTCATGATCGATAAAACATGAATTTGATCAGATACGATCAAGATTTCTAGATGATTGCTCTCGACGACTTAGCTCATAGTCGACTAATGTGATCGATAATAGGCGGGACGTTGAATTGTTAATCAGTTACTCTCACGATACTCAAATCATTGCATAAGTTCTGTGGATACTTAAATTTTTGCTGTCATTCAATTTATTTTGAGCACTATAGATTTACATAATATTATAAATAAATTGAATCATTTTATAGATATAGAAAGCTATATGCCATACTGCAACCTCAAGTTCATCAATAGGTCAGAACGAGTTTTCTTGAAAAGAAATGCGCGGTCGTGACACTTGATAGCAGATATCTTTATCGATTAATGCCAAAGTTTTCTTTCAACGTTTGCAGAACACTAGTTTATAGTCGCAACACTTCTTTCCCATTTACGATAGTCATGTAAATTTTTATTCACCTCCAACATTATGAACCTAACTGTATAAAATATTAACTAATGTACAAGGATTGTAGGTTGTACCCATTCTTCTGTTGCAAATAATATTCTCACGGACTGTCGAGCGATCGCAAGGGGAGTAGGTATTCTGTAAAACTGTATAGATTTATTGCGATGCTAACTTATTATATTATATAGAAGTTTGTTTACACAGTAATCTTTTAGAGGATGGAATCAAAGATCTAACTTGATGTTGGAAAAATTTACAGCCAATCTTTTAGATTTTACTCTGGCTAATAGATTACGCTAGGTCCAAAGGGCTCCCTAAACCATACCCGAACACTTCTTCATGAGACGCACATATGTTACTGAATTGTAAGTCCCGTGAAATGTGTTATCTAAATTACTTTGTAAACAACAAACTTTTTTGCAAAAAAAAATAAAAAAATTGAGAATCTTGGAAACAAGAGATGTTGGCAAAAATGTTGAGGGAAGATATATCAGTTGATCGGCTGTAATGGATATTTAGTGTCATGTTTTATGAAAGTAATCCAATACACTGGAGTGCGAGAGTGTTGAATCTCTAACTGTGTGTACTAATTTCACGCTAAATTTATGTTGAATTTTAGACAAAAAGCTGGTCCCACAAACATGAACTCAGGTCTTTGAAAGTCTAATAACTATACTGCCTGCTTGCCTGATTGATACAGATATTTGTGTTGACCAAGTAGAGTGTTTTCTTGCGTGTGCATGCTCAAACAAGTAAAACAGGGTCGAATTTTTTATTTTCTAGCCATGGCTTGGAGCATTTGATACAGGTTTATACAGGTGGAAGGGGTAGCTGTCAAGCCTGTTTTTTTGGGTTAGTGTCTTGAATAGAGCCGCGGAAATGCTTTCAGCACTGCCATTCTCCTCTTGGGTGTAGGGAAAAGCCGGGTGATTCCGTAATAATAAGACCTCAAGACATCTGTAGAATGAATACTGGCGTAACATCACATTATATATCTATTTTTCGTATGTAAAGTGAATCTATAATATATTATTACTTAATTTATTCGCGTAGCTTTTGTTCAAGCTGTTAAGTTTAGCATTTTAGTGCTGTATTACAAGTCAAAAGTGCTATGTGTCCAGTAAGTACAGTACATTGGCACCGTTTTT
The DNA here is from genome assembly GCA_030563945.1 of Geotrichum australiense. Lineage (NCBI taxonomy): Eukaryota > Fungi > Ascomycota > Dipodascomycetes > Dipodascales > Dipodascaceae > Geotrichum > Geotrichum australiense. The sequence goes on along the minus strand of JAJMKR010000034.1, from coordinate 37,394 downwards.
GACGTTATTGTTTGATAGCTGTATACAATTCATCAGTTCTTTGGCAGAATTCTGTGCACGAGTGCGGCTTCAAACCCATAAAGTGGCATTACGACGAAGGAAAAAAGTCGAGAACTTGGTATAAGAGTAAGCGAAACTTTAAGTAGTAGTAGTTCATTTAGACTCTTGATATGAAGATCATCATGCCAGTTAACCGCAACTTATGTGGAGGAGCGATGCCGACCCTTAAGAAAGCTAGATGGATTTTATGCCGGAACACATGTGCGCCGGTTTACAAATTGGTCATTATTCTAACAAAATACAAAAACGACAGATTATGACAGACTGGACTAGAAAAAAAAATAGCTAGCTTCGACTTGAAAGCGTCTACAATTAGTCATTTAAAAGCTATAATATCGTAATAGCCGAGCTTCAGGAGGATATTTTGTTAACAAGACAGACTAAACACTAGAAATAGAGGGGTGCATGTCTAGAATTATACTCTGAGCGAAGTGTTTGTAAAAAACATTTACTTTAGATGCTAAAACTAGATTCTAGTAGTTCTAAAGACACGCGGAAATACTGTAGAGTATGGGGTCAAAAACTAGATATAAAATATAGTAGCGATATATACATACAGAACCGAATATTGTAACCTTCCCTATATTCATGGATAAAAGCTTTTGTCTACTTCAATTGGTGATGAATAGACAAATTGGTTTTATAATAATGTGAAAACAAGTATAATATATAGTTGTTTCTGGAAATATATCCGGAATCGAAGCAGATGGCCACTAGACCTACAACGGGCTTACCAGCCTGCACATGAAACACAATAAAGCGGCAGATATCCCAATTCTAACCTGATGTATTAATCTGACGACAGATTTTTACACCTCATTGACTTGAGGCCAAACTAGAAATGGCGCGATTCACATCAAAATCCTATGTTGTCGTAGTCTTGCGCCAGAGATAAACAAGCAAGGAGTGTGCAGTATACCTTATTGTTGAACTAAAGTAATGCTTTTCGATTTGTTTGTACATAGAGAGATCTCAAATTTACAGTGGCACCTCTTAAAATCGTGATGGCCTGAATCTGTAGCAGCTGTGGAAATCTCGAAAATTGTTTAAGCGCAGAGAAAATATTTTGTAGAAACACATTTGTAGCCATAGTCACAATCGATGAATGCAACGGGAAGTTCAGTTATAAAAATTTTTTTCAATGCATTCATCGATTGTGATTATCGCTAATATCTGCCGAAAATATCTGACGAAAGATATATTCTTGAAGCGGGAAAGCTAAAATTGTTGAAAAAAAACAAAAAAAAGTTGTTTGCTACCAATATTGTGACGAGAGTTGAGATAACTGAAAAAGATATATATATCTATATAAACTCCAACGGATTTCCGTTTATTTCTTCTCTCACGAATTTATTTACTTATATTGCAACCATTTCTTACCTATATTTTTGCTTTTCACGTATCTGGTTATTCACCTATTTATTCAGCTATAAGCCCTTACAGATACCCATTTACCATCGATACCGCTTAACTAAAAAATCTAACTATTTCTGCTTTGGAAATTTTTTCGTATATTCTGAAATCTTGATACCATCAATCAACATACCGCAGTTTCTATTCTGGTATACCACAGTACAGTTAGCAACAATTCTTTTCCTCAAAAAGACCAAAACTTCATTGTTCAATTATTTTAACTTAAATTATTTCATCTTTTTTTTTTGGAAAAGTTTTCTCACTTTGTATGCTTTGTGCACAACGACCCGATCGAGCTATTGTATATTTTTTGAGGGATGATTGATTCTGGCCACAATTGCTGGTCTCCCCCTCGTGATTTTGACCACGGTTACTTGTCTCCCCCTGATGATGCTTCTCACATGGACACGGAAAGTGCCCCCGGAGCGAATTATTCTTCAATCACTCCTAACAACACTTGGTCCATTGACATTCCCATGGGAATTGATGAATATGAAACCAATTATATGAATAATTATTTGAGCAACCCAAGGACCAGAGTAATGAGCTACGTTCCAGATGGACGCCCTCTAATACCTAATGAGGTTAATATTGTGAATAATGAGGAAGAGCAATTTCCGGCTCCTTGTGACAATATCCGACTTACAACTAGCAGCCAGGCAATAAATCCTCAAAAAACGCCTGCAGTTCCATTATCAAGTGCTTCAGAAAAACCTAGACCCAAAAAAAGCATTAGGACAGAGGCGGAAAGGAGAGAAAGAAACAACGAATACTCCAGAAAATCTAGACAAAAGAAGCAAAAACAATTCCATGAGCTTCAAAATAAAGTAATACATTTGGAAGAAGAGGTAGCTAAGTTGCAGGAGGAAAATCGATTACTGAGTGACAAGGTTAGATCATTTGAATTGCCTCTATGGTAGAAATAAGAAGAGTTCAGAGAAAAGTGTGCAAGACTTGAACAACAAACTCAATTGGCACCTGAGTGGTAACTATTCAGAGAGTTAGCTTTTCCTTTATTTTTTATTTTTGTGATACTCATACTTATAGATGAGGTAAGACTCAAAAAGATTCAGTCTTACGCATTTTTGTGGAGAGAGAGTTCAAGAAAGTTGGTGGAAGCTGAGTACGGGAGAGTGAAGAATAAAGCCCTTGAAACCCTTGATATTAATTGGAAAGCGCGATACAGGGAATTTTTGACTTCGAACAGAGCTGAGTGGTACAAACTGGTAAGAAATAACGACGACAACCCATCAAGAAGAGTCAAGAAATCCATGCTACGTGATCACTTAAAAGCGCTTGATAGAGAGGCCCTGAGCAGAGTTGCACATCTGAGGACTGACCATGGAAAATTTGGAGCATATCTTGAAAGGATGAAAGTAAAGAAGGATACCTTTGCATGCAAATGTGGATCACAGGAAAAAGATGATGCCAGACATGTATTACTTCATGTTCTATTTCCGAGTCCTGGATTCGGTTGTCCTGCTGGGAACCAGGCCAGGCCTGAAAGCAGTGGGGGAGTTTGTTGGAGTCACCTCATCGTTGTATTAAGCACCCTCACACCCTTTACCCTTACACCTTTGAGTTTGATAGTTTTAGCTTGGAAGAGATAAAATCTCCGATAGCGCCGATGTTATAATATGGAAATTTTTGTTAGTTTAGTATTTGATTATAAGTAAATTTTTGCTGTAATTAAGTTATGTATTATTATATCTAATAAAAAGTGCAGATGTTTAATAAAAAAAAATCATATTATCTTTTTTGATATAAAGTGAATCTATATATTAACGTAGCTTTTGTTCATATTGTTAAGTTTAGCCTTTTAGTGCTGTATTGCAAGTTAAAAGCGCTATGTGTACAGCACACATTGGCACCGTTTTTGACGTTATTGTTTGATAGCTGTATACAATTCATCGGTTCTTTGGCAGAATTCTGTGCAAGAGTGCAGCTTCAAACCCATAAAATGGCATTACGACGAAGGAAAAACGTCGAAAACTTGGTATGAGAGTAAGCGAAACTATAAGTAGTATCGATCGTAGTCTAGATAGACTCTTGAAATAAAGATCATCATACCGGTTAACCGCAACTTTTGTGGAGGAGCGACGCCGACCCTGAAGGGAGCTAGATGGATTTTATGCCGGAACACATGTGCGCCGGTTTATAAATTAGCCGTTAATCTAACAAAATACAAAAAACGACAGAACGTGACAGACTGAACCAAAAAAAAAAAAAAAAAAAAAAAAAAAAAAAAAAAAAAAAAAAAAAAAAAAAAAAAAAAAAAATAAAAAAAAAAAAAAATTAGCTAGCTTCGACTTGGAAGCGTCTTAGTCATTCAGAAACTAAAATATCGTTCTAGCCGAGTTTTGGGAGGGTATTTTGCTAATAGGACAGATTTAACGCTATAAATAGAGGGGCATTTCTAGAAATAAGCTCTGATTGAAGTCATTGCAAAATGTTGAGCTTTATAATACAATATACATATCCTTTCTATTAGTAACTATAAGTTTTCAAGATGCTATGAAGTCAATTGAGCTATATCAGGTAGCTGTCATAGTCAAGCATTTTTGAAAAACTAGAAAATTTTAATACAAAAAGTATCTTAAACATTTACTGTTGATATTGAAATGAGATACTGGTAGCTCTAAGAGACATTCACACAGGCAAATAGAAATACAATAATATGAAATCAAAAACTAAGTATAAAAAATAATAGCGTTATATACATACAGTAGTATATAGATTGCAATATAACCTTGTGGCTATATTTGTAGATAAAAGCTTTTGTCAACTGCAATTGGTAAAAATAGAACATTTGGTTTTGTAAAACTGTGAAAAATATAGTTCTTTTTGGAATCCTATCCGGCGTCAAAGCAGATTGCGTTTAGACTTGCGACAGGCTTACCAGCCTGCACATGAAGCACCAGAAAACGGCAGATATCCAGATCCTAACCTGACGTATTAATCTGACGAGAGATCTTTACACAGCGCTGGCTTGAGGCTAAACTAGAAATGGCATGTTTACTGTAAAAGTCTTATGGTATCGTACTTTTGTCCTAGAGTAAAACGAGCAAAAAAGTGTAACCTAGCATATAATTGATCTAATGCTTTCGGAATTGAGTCTGTAGAAGATATCAATCGATGTATAGACAAATATGTCAAATATATGGTGGTATCTCTCAAAATTGTAATGGCCTGGATATGTAGCAGCTGTAAAACCCCCAAAATTGTTCATGTCCTAAGAACATTTTTTTGTAGAAATACATTTGTAGCTATAGTCGTCATCAATGAATGCAATGAAAAATTGAGATACGAGGAATTTTTCAGTTCCAGATTTGATTAGAGCTTTACTAGCTCAAGACCCCAAATATCTGTCAAAAATTTCTGACGAAAGATATACTCAGACCGGGGGAAAGCTAAAAATGTTGAGTTAAGAAAAAAAAAAGTTGTCCGATACCAATACCGAGAATGTAGTTTGGATCATCAAAAAAATATAAATTCTAGCGGATTCCCATTTATTTCTTTACTAATGAATCTATTTACTTATTTTATCATCCATTTTTTAGTCTTTTACAACTCTAGTTGTTCACCTATACACCCAGCTATAAGCCCTTACAGATACCCCTTTACCACCAATACTGCTTAGCTATAAATCTTAATTATTTCAGCTTTGGGAAAATTTTTGATATCAGTTTTTTCTTTAAAAAAGACCAAAACTTTATTGTTCATATATTTTCAGCTACATTATTTCAACTTTTTTTTTGGACAAGTTCTCTCACTTTGCATACATTGCGCACAAAAACCCAATTGAACTATTCTATAACTATTTGGAAAATGCCTGGTCATCCCTACGACTTGGATACCAATGGTAATGCTGAACCTATGGATTATACCACCGGAATAAGAGGCTATTCATTTACCTCTACTAACAACAGCCTGGCCACTGACATTTCCGTGGGAAATATTGGACTTGAAACCGATAGTACAAGTACAACTCCTTATAATACAGATTTTGAAGACACAGACACTATTGAAACGAACCATGCGACAACTAGTAGCTCTTCAATACCTGATGACATTTCTATTAGGGATGGCGAACAGGAGCAGTTTCTGACCTTTGCAGAAGAGATTTTGGCTATGAATCTTTTAGATGGGACTCCTTGTACGACCCACCCAAATGAGATTCAATTTACGACTAGTGGTCTGGCAAGAATAGTCAAATCGATGCCTGATTTATCATTATTAAGCGCTTCAAACACACCTAGAGCCGGAAACAGCACCTTGGCATTGGAGGAACAGAGAGAGAGGAACAAAATATACTCCAAAAGATCTCGAAATAAAAAGAAACTGCAAATAAGACAGCTTCAAGAGTTAGCAAATAAAGTAGAACCTTTAGAAGAAGAGGTAGCTCAGCTCCAAGAAGAAAATCAAAGACTGAACGATAAAGTAATTTCACTTGAATTGAACTACGAAAAGTCTAGAAAAAAGTGTTCTTCACTGGAACGTCAGTATTATCGTGCAGTGGGCTATTTCTTTAATCTTTAAGAGTCTGGCATTAGTTTTAATCTGATGTTTTTTTTTTTTTTTTTTTTTTTTTTTTTTTTTTTTTTTTTTTTTTTTTTTTTTTTTTTT